>AWOL01S0008976.1:1627-19994 GCA_000715115.1 Nicotiana otophora
CCCCCCGACTTCCAACATATTTAAAAACTAACTCTTTGCCACAAGTTTTACACTTAACCCTATTTTTTTCTCTTAGTTAAGTAAAAAATGGCCAAACAAGAGATGTTTCTACCCGTTTAGAAGGTTATCTAGAAAAAGTATGGGCAGTAACATGAGGGTCAGGCGGGGGATCATTTGGATTATTATTAGTTGGGTTAACTTTAGGAGCAGGACTAGTGGATGTATCGTCATCCGGTTGCGTTTCCTCAAAATTTATTTTTTCATCATCATTTTCATCAATAGTTGGATTACCATAAAGAGCATTCATATATTCATGGTTTAATTGTTCACCGGGTGCAATATTATGGCAAAATTGACTCTCGGTAAATTATAATAAACTATTATCGCTATCAAGAATAAGAGGTATAGGACGGGTAACAGGTTTGGGCCGGGGAGCCGGGAAAAGTGGAGGAGGAACATATTGGCCACTAGATTCACCACTCTTAGATTTTCCCTTATTTTTACTAAACCCTTTTTTAAGGAATAAGCCATCTTAATTAATCAAACAAAATAAATAAAACAAACAAAACTATAATATTAAAACTTAAGAGTTGGAACGAGTTTACCAAATTGACGAACAACTTGTTGAAAAATAATTATCGTTGAAGACTTGAAGACTTCAATTCACCAACTTCACAATTTTGCACAAATTGTAACAATTAAGTAAGCAATTATAGAAGAATATTAGAGAGAGATTGATGATTTTGTGAGAAAAATAAAAGAATGAGGGGGTATTTATAGTTAATAATAGGAAAAAAATGTAATTATAAAAATTTTGGGGGTAAAACAAAATTTGGGGGGTTAAACGACTATTTTACAAATAGCCAACGGCTATTTTGGCAGACCAAACGGCTAGTTTTTAAATGGCCAAACGGTCAATTTTATTTTTTTTAAAATTATCGGTTGGGCCCGGATAGGACCGTTTAGGACCGCTTGAACCAGCCCACTTCTCGGCCGGTCCCGGTCCCAAACGGTCTCGGTCTCGCGGGCCTCGCCTATGAGACCGGCCCACTACCCGGCCCACCACCCCACAGTTCCGGTCCTATCCGGTTAGGACCGTTTATGCCCACCGCCCATGTGAGCTTGCGGTCCTGGGCCGGTCCCGGTTCTAACCGGCCCATATGCCACCCTTACTTTAGAAAGGCCATTCTAAAAGATCAGGTTGTGCCACAAGGGGAACGAGTGCATAAGAAGACCCTCCTTCTAGAGTATCAACTTATGTTTGAAATGGTGAACAAGTTTCTGCTTCCATGCGTAGAAAGACGCTCAATTAATTCAAAAGTAGACATGTTCCTCATGGAAGCTCTAGATGCATACACCGCCATCAATCTGCTCAGTATCATGATTAAGCATATGGAGAAAGTGGCAGACTTCAAGGATGGGAACCATGATTTGCCTTATGGATTCTTACTCACTAAAGTGTTTGAATTCTTCAAAGTCCCCTTGGGAAGAGCATCAATGGGAAATTGCAAGCAAACCTTCTCAAAAACAACCTTGGAGGAATGTGAGTGTATTGACAAGAAGGGGGTGTTGGCAGCAATTCCACTATTTCACAATTGATTGATGCTCAGAATGCTGCTAATGAGGAAATAAGAAGGCTGAAGGCTAAGAATGCCATTCTTGAGGGGCAACTTAGTCAAGCCAAGGAGGAACCTGGTTACAGCAGTGCCCAAGGCGCAGAGGTTGCCCGCTTGACCACTGAAAATGCAGACTTGAGGAAATAGGTCGAGGACCTGAAAGAACAGCTGATACAAGAGCAGCGGTTTGCAAATGCTCAAATGGACATTCTTCTCAAAACCCTGGCCTCCTCATTCCTTCCTCCCTCTTCCAGCGCTCCTTAAACAGTTCCCTTCCCAGTGTCTAGTTTGAATGCTTGTGTCTTACCCCAGTGTGTTTTTATTTTGGCCTGTTGTTATTATGACTGTCACTTTAAGTTGTTTTTATGTGGATGTTTGTGTAACAATGGTGCTACCATCTTTGTTTTCTTCTCTTATAAATAAATGAGCATCTCATCTTTTGTTATGTATATTATACTCTTGCGCTCTATTTTTAGCAATGTTGTATGCACACATATGGCATGAGTTAACCTTACTAGACTTTTTTTTACATTTACTCTTGTGTAATCTTTTTATGATGCCAAAAAGGGGAAGAAAAATGAATTGAGAGGGGGAAGAAAATTGAATTGAGAGGGGAACAAGTTCTGAGGGGGAATCAAATCATTTTGCAGGGAACTGTTGAAAAGACCTGGTTCTCAAGGGAACTTCAATTATAAGTTTATCATCATCAAAAAGGGAGAAATTGTTAAGTTATGTACCTTTTTGTATTTTGATGATCTAACAAACTTCACATGAGAACCAGATTGAGAACCTGTTACACATCCTCAAAGTGTTCAAGAACACCAAATCTCATGTCTAGCACAAATTTCAAAAATTTGCGTCAAAGAAATGGCAAAGGGACCAGATGGCTATCAGTTCCTCCGGTGACAGTACAAATCAACTCTCTACAGCTCTTAAAGTTGATGCACTGTTTCTCTACACACGCTATAGTCACTTTACGGAGCATGTCTTGTACCGGATAATTGCATACATCATCCTAATGACCTCACTTATATATTACCAACATGAGGCAAGGGAAGATATACATTGCAAACCTTAAATCATCAAGTCTCTCTCTCAAGTGTGTTGCCGACTTTCAAGTGATTCAAAAGCTTGAAGAACAAAGTAACAATAGAACCAAGGAGCAGATTCCAGCACTACGTTTATCATATGTCCTTAGTATTGTCGTATCTTTGTTAGTGTTATCTATTTGTAACTCCTACTCAGCTTACTTAGAAGCATTCTGTAAGAGATCATTTGTAAAATCATAAATCTTGTGTTTATGTTTTGGCTAGAGTTAGTCAAAGTGTGTGCTTTGTAATAGAGTTATTACAAGTAAGTGAGGGATTAAGAGGTTAATTTCTAGATTATAATAGGTTATAATCTAAAGTTTGCTCAATTAGTGAAGTTGAAATCCTACGAGTGTAGGTCGTGGTTTTTTATCCCGTGAGCTGAGAGTTTTCCACGTAAAACTCCGCTGTGTCTTTTACTTACTGTTGTGTGTGTGTTTTGTGGGAGTTCTCTATCAGTTTGGTGGACCCTTAGTTTCTATCAGTATGGAACACTTTACTCTCTGACTGGGCTTATCCGATGAATCTGAATTAATTGAACAGATGGTTAAGCAAAACAATATCTTAAAATGTATTAAATAATATTAGGACATGATAACCAAATATTTATAAATAAAAAAAAAATTAAACGTCTAGAGATATAACACAATTTTTTGTTGGGAAACAATATAAAATTAAATTTTTTATTTATATATATTAAAACCTTATTAGCTTGTTTATTGAGTTATTTATTTTTTGAATCCCCTTTTAAAATTCTTGTCTATGCCACTGAATTCAACATCCCTTGCTTTTCAATTCTATAATACTACGTACGTATAGTCGGGGAGTTTTTTCAGCTTCAGAGCGGCCAACTATGATAAGCATCGTAAGCTCTGTCGCACCATATAATATCTCTTGCATCAGGTCAAGGAACATGAATATTACGTCTCTTGTACTACTTTTTTCTAGGCGATAAACTACTAAAATTTAGAAATATCATATCAAGAGGAGTTCTCTTTCGATAATTATCATCTCGTTTTATCAGAAGGTGAGAGCTGAGATGTGTTTCTGTGTCAGGTGGGACCCGTTTTTAAGGTCATTTTTACAGAAGCCACCTGTCTGTCTCGTGTTTTTAATTGGTTATTCTCTCCACTCGCTGTTATATCGCGTGGCATGAACGCTTGGACTTTATGGTAAAGAACTTACGGTGGGCACGTTACCAGGGCACAAAAAGGAAAGCGATGGCACTTTTGATGTAGCGCGTGGGTTCTTTAAGACTCAGGGACTTGTACTTTTGTCCGAAGTCTCGACGAAATGAAGAACAAATTCCAAAACACCAAAATTTATACCGAAAAAATCAGTTTATGTTTTTTTTAAAAATAGTTTTGGAAAAAAATAATTTATGTTGATTAATTAATTTTAAAAAAATACTTTCGAACAACAATTTTTATTTAGTCGAACTTTTCAAAACATATTTTTAAGTATTAAATTACGAATAACGATATGAAAAGATTTACTTAACAGATATTATTCCTATTATATAAATAGATAAATAATCATAAATATTTATTGTTAAAGATAATAATTTAATTTTTTTTATTTTATTTAAGTAAAATTTAAAAATAAAATTAAAAAAGTATTTTGTTCTTTCAGGATGATTCAATTATATCATAATTCATTCAACAAATATGAAAATTCATCCCAAAAGTCATAAGTTTAAACTAAGTAAAGTTATTTTGGTATATATAATATTTTGCTAAGCGTATATTTGGTAAGAAGAAAATTCAAAATTGCTTCTGCTTCGTGGAAAAAATTATTTTTTTCTGCTTCTCAAAACTGCTTCTACCCAAAGGCCAAAGGCGCTCTTTCTCCCCCAAAAACTTGACCAAATACCTCACATTAAGAAAAAATACTTTTCTGAAAAGAAAAAAAAATACTTTTGGCTATGAGAAAGGCTTGACCAAACATATTATTATACTCCAGTTTAGTCGCATAACTATATTTGATTTGTTTTTCTTGGTGACCCATATTTATATTGCAACCTAGTTTGGATTCACACAGTTTAAAACTTATTTAAGAAAAAAAATACTCTCTATCTTTATTTTTTATATACAAAACTCGATCTCAAACCTCTAATTCAGATGGAGAATCCTGTCCATGCAACAACTTTCGATGCTCATAATTATCCTCCTTACCTTCCCCTTCCTTCATGTATTAAGATTCTAAAAAGAAAAAGAAAAAGAAAAAGGAAAGCAGATTAATAGTCTAACTAAATATTTCATATTTTGAAATGTTGTCTCTTACTTCTAATTAATAATTTGAATTTTTATCTGTTCTGATGTATCCAAAGGAGAAAATTTCCTAAAATACATGGTGGATTTACTAATTAAGTTACCTTTTATTCTAATTTTACAAGCGCTCTAACGTAATATTAATCGTTGATTTCAACATCTTATAATACTGTTATTATTTACATAAAAGAAATCAAAGACTAATTATTTGAAATATATCAATTGTTTTAATTGCGTCATAGACTTTGTTGGAAAAGTTCATCATTTTTTTAAAAGAATGCCATAAATATGATTATATACATCTAGAAAGCCACGAGATGGACTTTCTTCACTTTTTCTTTTGACCTCATAAGTCTAACAACAACATGTGAGCCTCACAATCTCGCTCAACGGTCTTTATATAGTAAGTTCTTTTTCTTCTTTATTTACTCCATCCATCTTCTAAAATTGTAGAGCTGAAATTAAAAAAATAAAAACTTTCCATGCGATATGATTTGAGCATCAAATGGTTGATCAGAATTTTTTTTTACATAATTTTTATAATTAAAAAATGTTCGAAAATACACCCTTCTCAAAATCTGATGTTAAAAGTACAAAAACCAGACCGCCTATTTCATGTGGATTGAATATCGATTAGTAAATTCTTTAAATTAATTTATATAAATATTATTTCATTTAACTAAGTGCTATTGATCACATCTTATTATATATTGAAATTTTTCTTGAAAATATAAGTTAACACTCCGGAGTTTTGACCAGTCAAGAATTCTCATATCTAGAAGATGAAAGTAACAGAAATGAAGATGTTGAGGTGGATGTGCGGACATACAAGGTTGGATATATAAGATTTGGAATGAAGATATTCGGGCTAAGGTGACGGTGGCGCCCATGGATGACAAAATGCGGAAAGCGAGGCTTAGATGGTTCGGGCACGTGCAGAGGAGAAGCCTTGATGCCCCGGTTAGGAGGTGTGAGCGGTTGGCCTTGTCAAGCATGAGGAGAGGTAGATGGCGGCCTAAGAAATATTGGGGAGAGGTGATCTGACAGGACATGACGCGACTCCAGCTCACCGAGGACATGGCCTTAGATAGGAAGGTTTGGAGGGCGAGCATTAGGTCGTAGGTTAGTAGGTAGTTGCGCATTTTTCTTCCTCGTTGAGGGTGTTAGGCTAGTTCGTAGTGCCTTGCTTTAGATTGTTAGTGGTACTTGTTGTGTCTGTACTGTTTTCTGCTCCGATTGCCTAGTACCTTTTCATTATTATGATTGTCGATACTGCGTTTTTATTTATTTTTCTGATTCTTAGGTTGCTGGTACTGTCATCCTGATGTATGTGGTTGTTATTATTCTACTGTCTCTTTTCATCTCCTTGTGCCGAGGGTGTTTCAGAAACAACTTCTCCACCCCCAGGGTAGGGGTAAGGTGTGCGTACACAGGGGCGGATCTATTCAGTCCCGAAGGGGTGGTACGCCACTCGCAAGATTCGGTCGAAACTTTATATATGTATGTATATATACTTAAGAAACAATATAAATGATTAAGTTGCCACCCGCATTAACAAAAGTATCCAAGGTGCCAGTGGCAAAATGTTGCCTTTTCATCCTACAAGATGAAAGTTCGAAGCCCACTGCTTTCATTCAGTACAAAATAAGTTAACTCTTTTTTTTTAATTCATCATTGACTTTTCTTTTATTTATTTAAGTATAAAAATAGAATAAAATACCTCTTAATTTCTCTCTCTCTCTCTCTCTCTCTCTCTGTAAAACAAAAACCCTCCCCAACAAAAGTAACCCATCAGTCGCCTCTCCTTTCACATCCTAGGGCCGCTTCTCTACCTCCATTCTTTCATCGGAGTTCAGACCATCGCCTCTATCTTCCAACACCCAACCATTGTAAGGCATTACAGATTGATTCTTGTTTATTTCCTGGCCTTTTGCATTTTTTTCCCTCAAATATATGTTCAATTTTTATTTTCTTCTATTTTATTTAGTTAATCAAATATCTATTCTATCTTGTTCTATTTGGTTGTGTATCACAAATTACAATATTGTTTAATGTTAGACTTTGAATGTGTGATCTCTAATTGAAGAAAAGCAACGATTTAGACTTTAGAGCACACTTTGATGGAACTTAAAGCAACAAAAATTAGTTAATCAAATATCTGTTTCGTCTTATTCAAATTCTATGTTGCTGCCTTCCGTAAGTTTATTTTATTTTGCTTGGCAGTAGATGAGTAGAAGTGTAGAATCCAAACTTCTAAGGATTCTTTAAGATAAATAAGGATGCTCTTCTAGACTTGGTATTTAACTTGGATTTCTACTATCAAATTGTTCTTGTATTTCTGCTAGAGAGGAAGTTTTCTCATTTAATTTATTTCTTACTTCGTGACTGAGAGCATATAACATGAGGTGGAATGAACTTTATTTTACAGGAAAGTGGTCTTAATATTTGTGATTGAGATGGATAAATTTGTCACGAGGTTGGATCATTCTCAACCAAGTCCATCATTGAGCCAGGTGAATACCAATCTTTCTCATCTAATAGATGAACTCAATTTGGAATTACTTGAACCCGATCCAGGAGAAAAAATATCAATTGCTGACTATAACCCTCGAATACGAGATGAAGTGAGAAGACACTATATTCAAAAAGGGCCTTGTCAACCTTTCGAGCATCAATTTTCCAAAACTAAAATAGGAGGGAGAATGCGTTAATTTGTTCCAAGCTGGTTCAAAGGTCAATTTTCTAGATGGTTGGAATATAGTATAAAGAAAGATATGGCATATTGCCTATGTTGTTATTTGTTCAAAAATAAATTTATTCATGAAAGTGCGGGTGAATTCTATACAAAGAATGATTTTAGGGCTTGGAATAAGGGTCTTGAAAGATTGCGTCTACATGTTGGTGATGTTAATAGTATCCATGATAAATATTTCAAAAAGATGCTAGATTTATCAAATCATCATCAATCAATTCAAGTTGTTTTTGATAAACACTCCGAGAAGTTAAAAAGTGAGTATCAAATGCGTTTAGAAACATCAATTGATGTGGCAAGACTTCTATTACTTTATGGATTGCCTTTTAGGGGTCATGATGAAAGTGAATCTTCAACAAATCAAGGTCTCTTTCTAGGATTTTTACGATGGCACAGGGACAAGCATCCGGATGTGGGGGACGTGATAATAGAAAAGGCTCCGCAAAATGATACTTTGACTTGCCATATGATCCAAAATGATATAATCAATGTTTGTGCAAAAGAAACATTAAAAGCTATAATTAGAGACTTAAATGGAGATTACTTTGGTATATTGGTTGATGAATCCAAAGATATCTCACACAAAGAACAAATGGCGCTTGTTTTGCGTTACATTGATAAGAATGGTAAAGTTGTAGAGCGATTTGTTGGTCTTGTCCATGTTAGCGATACATCGGCATCATCATTGAAGGAAGCAATCTATTCTTTACTTTCAGAGCACTCACTAACAACAACAATAACAACAACCCAGTATAATCCCACCAGTGGGGTCTGGGGAGGGTAGCGTGTACGCAGACCTTACCCCAACCCTGGGGTAGAGAGGCTGTTTCCAAATGACCCTCGGCATCCTTCCCTCCAAGAACTCCCCACCTTGCTCTTGGGGTGACTCGAACTCACAACCTCTTGGTTGGAAGTGGAGGGTGCTTACCATCAGAGCAACCCACTAAATCCATCTAAAATATGTGGACAAGGTTATGATGGGACTAGTAACATGAGGGGAGAGATAAATGGTCTTAAGACTTTGATTATGAAAAATAGTCTATCAGCATATTACATTCATTGTTTTGCTCATCAATTGCAATTAACACTTGTAGCTATTGCTAAAAAGTATTTGGATGTTGAAGATTTCTTTTCTCATGTTACTAATGTGTTGAATGTTATTGGAGGATCTTTTAAGCGTAGAGATTCGCTTCGTCTTCTTCAAGCTGAAAAGTTGGAGCAATTACTTGAGTCCGGTGAAGTTCATACTGGACAAGGATTAAATCAAGAGTGGGGGCTTTAAAGACCAGGTGATACTCGTTGGGGATCATATTTCAAAACATTAGATAACTTTATTGTTCTTTTCTCATCTATTGTCCGTGTGCTTGAAGTGATTAGACATGAAAGTTCTACCTCAAATGATATAAATCAAGCTAAGTATCTTCTGAGTGAGATTAAAATATTCAAATTTATTTTTATGCTACACTTGATGTTGAAAGTGTTGACATTATTAAATGAGTTGAGCAAGACCTTACAAAAAAGGGATCAAGCTATTGTTAATGCTGTAGAGTTTCTTAACATTACAAAGAAAAGATTGCAAGATATGAGAGAAAGTGAATAGGAATCTTTGTTGGAGTATGCTTCCTCATTTTGTGCTATGCATGATATTTTGATTCCCAAGATGTATGAGTTTTATTTTCCCAGAAAGTCAAAGCGGAAGTCTTCTAGTATTTGTTATTCACACCACTTGCGTGTTGAAATATTTTGTGTTGTGATTGATGTGCAACTTCAAGAGCTTAATGGCCGTTTTGATGTAGTGAGTAGTAATTTGCTTCGCGGGATGGCTAGCTTAAATTCAGTCAATTCTTTTGCTAATTATGATAAAGGTAGAATAATAACTTTAGCAAAGTGTTATCCAAATATGTTTGATGAAGTACAGATTCGGGATTTGAGTTATCAACTCGATACTTTCATAATTCATATACGATGTGGTAATGCCAAGTTCTCTAACTTGCAAGGAATTAGTGATTTGGCAAAAGCATTGGTTGAGGCAAATCTTTTGGAGACTTATTCATATATTTACTTGCTTTTGAAGTTGACTATGATTTTACATGTTGCTACCGCAACTGTGGAGAGAGCATTTTCATCTATGAAGCAAATAAAGAATGATGAGCGGAATAGCATGGATGATCAATATTTAAATGATTGTTTAGTTTGTTACATAGAGTGAGATGCATTTGCAAATGTAAGTAATGATGTTATTATTGACCGTTTTCAGAATATGAAAATTCGTCGAGGACAATTGTAAAGGAATGATGTATATTTATGATATTAGTAGTATTTTTGGAAATTTTATGCTTTGCGCCAAGTTGAAATTTTTGGACCAACTTGGCACCTGAAACCTTCGAATCCTGAATCCGCCTCTGTGCGTACACACAACCCTTCCCAGACCCCACACATAAGATATTACTGGATTGTTGTATAAGTTACGAGGATTTGGACATTACTCATAAAGAAAATTTACACTTTTAAAGTTTGTTCTTCGATGGTTCAAACAGTTGATCATTAGAAGTCATGACAAAAAGCTAATTAGTTTATCAAAAGCTCGCTATACGAAGAATTATTGTGCCACTATACGCTAGCACGGCAATGCTGAAAATATGTTAAAGAAGGGAATTTGAAGGCCAAGGCGGAAGGGCCTACCACATCGCGGTGCTTTACTGTGCCGTGATTAACACTACTCAGAACTGATAATTTAGCTTCCGTTGACATAGATTTGTTTTTACTTTTATTTAAAAAATATATTTTGTTCAATGGAGTTTGATAAATATTTGAAAAAGTTTTGAAGAAAATTTTTCAAATTCCGAAAAATGGTTTGAACCAGTTTTTAATTTGGTGAATTTGTTTTTTTCACCTACAGAACTTTTATATTTTTCAAGTAAAATGTATGTCCAAAAAGTACCTCAATATCTAAAAATTATTTTTCAAAACTTTTTTTTTCAAGTTTTACTCAAATTTATGTCCAAACGCCTACTTAGGGGGTTTTGTGCTTTTTTGTATATCATGTTCTCCATCTTAGGTATAAAGGTAAAGCCCATATTCATCTTAGGACGTTTAAAAACAAGTTTAGAGTCTGGTTTGGAAAGTTATGTGTAATTACTTTATGTGGCTGTGTAATTACAGTTATGTGGCTGTGTAATTACTGTAATTACACACTCTAATAATTACATTGTATAATAATTAGAATAACCTGTTTATTTTTCAAAATGTAATTATAGTGTACTTCTCACTGTCATGTTTGGTTGGATAAGTGTAATTACATATGAAATAATTTTTTTTTCAGATTAACATATTAAATAATTATAAATTGATAAATAATATCCTAAAGATAGTATCTTCCAACTAAATAATATTATTACGTAAATTAATTAATCAAAATTACAATAACAATTTATTTTTTTACTAACTCATTAATATGTGATAAATACATGTATATATACAATAAATACTAAATATTATTTATAATTCGGTATTTAAACTGTATTTGAAAAAAATAAAAGTATTAAATAATTATAAATTGATAACTAATATCGAATAATATATATCTATATGACTATCTTTAAAAATAATAGTATCTTAACTTAAGATAATTAATAAAAATCTGAATTATGACTTTAAATTTTTTATCACTCCCATGAGCAAAATATGAAATATATAATTTGTGTTGTATTTTTTAAATAATTAAAAGATAAATATGAGTTTAAAATGTATTTGTTTTAATAATTATTGGATACATATGAATAGAAAACAAAGCTAGTAAAATATGAAATAGTGTTTAACAACTAAAAAACAAAGAAAATAGAAAAGGAAGAAGCAAAATACGAGAAGTTGCAAAATTATATGAAAGAGCACCATAAGCCACATGTTTGAAGCTTAAAAAATTAGAATAAGAGAAATTAAAAAAAATAGTACTCAATATAGTTGAAAAAGAAAAATAAAGAAATTAGAAAAGTTATATCATCTTGTAATTACACAGTGCAATTACCATCAATTCTCACATCCCATGAGAATTGGAGGGTGTAATTATACTCTCACAATTATACTAATTCCATGCTGACCAAGTAATTACTTGGCCAAACAAACATGTTAAACAATGTAGTTACACCCAAATTCAATTCCTATATATGTAGCTTTACGAACAAGCTTTTAGGTTTTGACTAGCGAGAAAATAATTGAGAAGTCTTGAAGAGTCCACACCCTATTCAAATAATTCTACGGAATACTAATACTCTCATGTAAGTTATTTATTATGGAGTCGTTTGGTACGTGGATTAAATTATGGATTATAATGGCGAGATTATAATTCCTAGAATCTTGAGATCATCAACTTCCTTGTGAACATCATGCATCATCATTTATTAGCTCCTTTTAAAGTATGGAATAGATTTCACTTGCAGTATAATCAGTTGGAATGACATTTCATCTGTTAAAACAAAATGAATGAAAGTTCGCTGCGAAACTCTGGAAGAAATGAACTTTAATATATATACATAAGAACGTTCTTTAGGATTATTCTCCACTTTCTCAGCGCAGGGTAAAAGCATATAATTCACATAACAAAACTAAAATGTTAATTGTGTAAAATATGTCAACTCTCCAGAAGTAGGGTGTGTCAAAGAGATTTCGTTATAAATTGAGGGACAGAGTAGGTATTAAACCAAATCAAAACTATTGTAATTCTAGGGGGTGTGTGGTATAAAGGAAAATATTTTTCAAATAAATATTTTCTTACTAAAAAATATTTTGTGAAAAAGAAAAATTCACTCACCAATCAAACATGAGAAAATAAGTGATAAAACTATTCATTTTCAAGAAAAATATTTTTTAAGGAAAACATTTTCCTCCATACCAAACACACCCCTATATTCCTTTTATTTTACTGTAGATATAGATAATAGATTGATGCAAACAAGAAGTAACAAATAAACACGCCAACATAAAAAAGGATGGCAACTATCACGTCACATGTTACATCCTCAATTAGTATATATTTACATATAACAGGACGACAGTGGCGGATAAAGACTTCAAACAATTTTCATCCCACGCATTCGTTATTGGATAAAATGAGCATGTTTGAATTTTATTTTTAATATTACTCTAGAAAAAGTATGAAAAATAAAAGTTTAAATCGGATCATTTGACTCCTCTAGAAAAGGTTGATGATTCTATAAGCAGATGTCTCAATTATTTTTTAAGATTCGACTTGGAAGAAAGACACTCGAGATATGATGATCCTTTTGTTTTAATTTAATTTTCTTTTTTATACAACCATTTAAAGAAGAATCTTGTCTTCTCTAATATATGATATATGCCTAGTGAAGTTAGGTTGATTCCTGTTTTGCTTTTGATTTTTTCAATTTACCTGTTAACACAATTACGTTTTAAGGCCTTTAATTAAAAGGATGCAAGCAAAATAGTTGGCAAGAGCGAAAATACTTACCTATATCGGCTAAGTATTTAAAAAAGAAGGGTTTAACTCCAATAACTTTTATAAATTGGAACTAAACGACATATTAGTGGATACTGTCCTAAATTCTAGTTTGATCATGTCAAAGAATAGATTTAATAGTACTACCTTCGCTAAATCGTTTGACTTAGTAATTTATTATCACCTATATTCTATGATAGTATCACTGTCATTTTCTCACTTTTAAGTATTTGCATAATTGCATGCATATATATATATATATATATACTTATGTCCTAGTTCTTCATGTATTTTACACGTGTCTTTGCAATCTTTTAAACAATTCCTTTTTAAATTGATATTCGGGGGTACAATAATCGAACATCAAATTGTCTTCTTGCTATATTCCTCATTAATTTGCTAAAAAGCAAAATTTCTTTTCAAATTATTAGCCAAGAGTAGTTGGCTGTGTGCTAGACGTATCTAGCCTCCGACGAGCACCACAATACCGACGTCATCATAGAGTCCATTACTCAGATAGTCACTCAACTATCTGAAATTATCTACCAAAGTTATCTTTCTTTCGTTTGTAACAACAAAGTCACTTAACTATGCCTATAACACTCAGAAGGTCGCTCAACCCGATTTATCAAACATTTGATAGCCAAATACCTATTTACCCTCTAAATTATCAACTTTTATCTTCTTCTTTTTTTACTTTTTTAATATTATATTTTTTTCTCTTTTTATTTTATATTATGGACTTACCTTAGAATAAATAAATTTTGTTTATAAATTAAAAAAATTAAAATAGTATTTAAGCATATATAATGTTAGAATAATAAAATATTGAGCATAGTAGAAAGTTAATTAGAACAATTTATTCATAATAATAATTTTGATACTAATAAAAAAACTCAAGAAATTTTTTACACAATAGAGAATGAAAGAAAATAAAAGTTTTAAAATATATATTTCATGCACGTACTAGCTATAGAAAATAATTATTTAAAATAAAGGTATTTTTTTAATATACATTACATATTCTTGAATATTATGCCCAATTATATTATTATTTTGACATTATATATGCTAGAAAAATATTTTTTTTATTTTTTTATTTTTAAATAAAATATTTTGTTCTATAGTTAAGTCTAAATGTTGATTAAAAAGAGAAAAAATTATAATATTAAAAAAAAAAAAAAGAAGAAGAAGAAGATAAAAGTTGATAATTTAGAGGGTAAAATAAGTATTTGGCTATCAAATGTTTGATAAATCTTGTTGAGTGACCTTCTGAGTGCTATATGCATAGTTAAGTGACTTTGTTGTTACAAACGAAAGAAAAATGACTTTAGTAGATAATTTTGGAAAGTTGAGTGATCATATGAGTAATGGCTTCCTAATACTATATACTTATATAACCTAGGAAAAATCACACTCCAAAAGCTAACTATTGAGATAAAAAAGTCCAAAGCTATATAAATTAAATCCGGTATCAACATATTACAATACTGACGTGGGACTTAAGTTCTATACCTTACGATGAACTATAGTTGATCGCTAAAAATAGGGTGCTCCATTAAAGTTGCTTATTACAGTCTTGTGGTGATGATGGGAGTCTCACACATAATAATAGATGTGATTCCAATTTTTGTTATTTTTCTTTCCGCTTTGTTTTCTTGACCCCTGATGTAATAGGGTTTTTTCTTCTTCGTAGAATTGACTTGCAATTTACGAGGTGACTAAACAAATAGAAGAAATAAGGTCAAATACCTAGACGACTCCTTAAATTTGGTTTCAATTTTTATTTTAGCACTTAAATTCAATCTAGTCCCTATTAAACACTCTAACTTAAATAAAAGTGTACCTATTAAATACGTCGTGACTAACTAGTAAAAATGGGATAATGCCTGCACTTCAGACGCGGTGACATAGCAAAATTAACGAATGACGAACAACCATGAGGCTATTAAGTCCAGCTAACCAAAAAAGAAGAGAAAGAATAGAAACCCTCCACCCACCCTAGCGGATCATCTTCTCACCATCCGCCCCCTTTCTCTGCACACCATCACCAAAAGAAATATCATCTCAAATACTTCACAGTCCACTTCACCTATTATTCCACAGTTTTTAAAATTCTTCTTCAATCTATCTTAAATGCCTACCCAATTTCATGGCCAACAAGAATAATTTGAAAATCTACAACCTGCTACCCATCACTGTGACACCACAACAAGTCGATTAGCGTTTGACTGCTTCCAAGTTTTGTTTCGATTTCGTCGGGCATGTTGTGATTCACGAAATTAAGCTTGAGCACTTTTGAAATTGTTTAATTTTGAGTTGAATAGTCCATTTTGATTTTTGAGTAGGCGGAATTATGGGGTTTCTCTCTCTATTCTTTAATATTGTGATAGTTTTGCCTCTGATTTCTGGGATTAAGCAGGCAACTTTGAAAATTTTCTGATTCTAGCATTTTGAGCTTTGAAATCTTATATTTGAACCATGGTGAGCGATGGTAGATAGGTGGTGAGGAAGAAGACGGTGGGTTTTATTTAATCGGATATCACATAGTTGTAGGCTTGTAGCTGATCTTTGGGGAAAGATGGTGAATAGTGGCGGTAGTGGATGAAAAATGGTGGTGATCGGGTGGTTACACGGTGGATATGGATGGCTCTTTCTTCCTTTTCTTCTCCAAAGTGGGTGGCCGTTATATGTGTGGGGGAAAAAGAAATGTTTTGAAACAAAAAAAAAAAGGAAAAGAAGTGATCATTTCACGTGCCTAACTTAGGTGCAGTTCACACAAATATGCCATGTCATCATCTATGTTTAATATGTGCACCTTTATTTGAGTTAGAGTGTCCAATAGGTACTAGGTTGAGTTTAAGTATTAAAATAAAAATTGAGGCCAAGTTTAAGGGGTCGTCTAGGTATTTGGCCAAGAAATAAGGTAAACCATTTAGACCAATAGTTACAGAATTAGACAGGGGTAGATGTAGCCTTTCGGATATGGATTCAATTGAATTCATAACTTTCAACGCAAAGTATAGATTTTTATGGAAAAACCTACTAAAATCTTAACAAGTATTATATTTGAATCTATAATTTTAACAATACAATAAGTTTAATGCTAAAGATTCTTAAAAACTAAGCCCATTAAATTTAAATCTTGAATCCGCCTCCGAAATTATAGCAAATGTCCGTCAATTCCAAAGAACTGAAAACTACAATATTCTAGTCAGCTAATCGTAAAGTTGCACACCAACTGTGCTTAATGCACTTGTAATACAACATGTTAAAAAACTAATTAGGTGTATGACCCCATCAATGGCTTTTTGTGCACAGTGCGTAAGCAATAGACGATATATATCGACTTATTTATATACCTCTCCATCCAAATAAATAGACTGATATGAATTGTGTGATTTTTAAGAATAAAATATTTTTTAATAAGTTTCTAAGTGAGTTCAAGACAATAATTAAGAAATAGTAGTTCGAAATAGAAAAAGGCAACAATTAATTGGTCATTAAGGTCTCAAATCAAAAGTGAAATACTAAGAAGTATACGGGTAAAAACGGGGTAACCTACATCCCGATTTTTTGGTGGGTCAAACGAAGCAAGGTCATGATTATACGGGGTCGAAATCAAAGCTGAAACGCCTCGTACTAAGGTCCGAACGGAGTGGTCGCCACCGGGCTTGATAAAACATTACTTATCCGATCGCGGAACGAGCTCCGAGACTTTGGAAGACACGATAACGGTTACACACGACCGACAGAGGGCCACGATATGTACACCATATCAGATATCACGACGCAGATCTCGGTCCGTATCGGTAGCGAATCAGTGATTAACGAAAAAGAAGATTTTTTACCTTTCTTAGAATTGTACTAGCGGTAAAACTCTCCTATTATATAAGTGGGGTAATTTTTATTAAATGGATACATTGTAACACGCATATCAAAGCAATACAAACTTGTTTCTATGCTTTCTAGTTATTGAGAATTTCTTATTTTAATCGTAGTTCTTCATACACATTTGGCTCTAAATCGAGGGTCCGATCGAGGGCAGAACTATTATTAACTTTGAATCTGAGCATGGACTTAACGTCTCAACCGGTTTGATTATTTATTTTATCTTTAATTCGTTTATCAGACGTTCTTGATTACTTTTGTCGAATCAATCCATAAATCCTTAAAACCGTGTACAAATTTAATTGTTATCCATTTTAAGGATAAATATTTTGGCACCCACCGTGGGGCTAAGGATAATAGTGGTGGTTTGATTAGGGGTGGGCATAATACCGACTGAACTGAAAAAACTGACCAAACCGATAATTTCGGGTTATTCGGTTTGGGTTGTTCGATTTTTCGGTCGGTTTGCGATTTATATTTTTTAAAAATTTGGTGTTCCATTCTGTATTCGATTTTAATATTTCGGTTAACCAAAAAACCGATGATTTTTCTAAGTATGGGTTCTTTTGCCGAAAGACCCCTATCTTTGAAAATATGTTAAATGACACAACTAAAGCTAATCAGATAACAACTAGTCAACTTCTTGTTAAATTTTCTGAAACAACTTCTGGTCACTAGCTTTTAAAAAGTTTAAGTAATTGTTTCACATCAAGTCACTTTAAAAGAACGGTATCTAAATAATCCAACTAGCAAATCTTTTAGGGAGAAGCTAAGAGTTTCTTCTACCAATGACCTGTTAGATTTTTCTCTCTTCATTAGTGTTTTCTCGACAGATTTGTCGTGTATGTTTCTCATATCCTTCTCAGCCCTCGTTCTCGTGTTAGTTGCCTTGTCAGTCATCTTGTTAGCTAAAAGAAAAAAAAAGAAGATAAGGAAACTCATGAAGTCCTTCTTGTTATGAAATAAAAGCAATTTAGTAAAATATGAACAAAAAAAAGTTATGAAATAAAAGCAATTTAGTAAAACATGAACAAGAAATGGAGATAGAGAGAAGGAAGAGTATTTCTTCTTCAATTGTGTGCATTTTCCTATCTATTACAAGGCCTTTATATAGGCATGAAAAGTGAAGAAACATATGTCATTGAATATGTCATTAAGCATAAAAATATGTCATTGAATATGTCATTAAGCATTTGAGAAGATCATGAAAGAAGAGTAGACATCCACCATAATTTGATTTTTCTTATAACACTCCCCCTTGGATGTCCATAGATAATGTG
>AWOL01S0008976.1:35290-52417 GCA_000715115.1 Nicotiana otophora
CAAGTCTATAAACATAATACGGACTTGCTCGAACTCTCAAAACGCATAAAACATCAACAAAACCAAGAATGACACCCCAAAACCAAATTGGATCAAAGTATGAACTTCAAGTGTTTAATTTCCTCCGAATGTCCCTAATCCTACTTATACTACTCGGAATTGACACCAAATTTTGCGTGCAAGTCTTAAATCACTATACGGAGCTATTCCCAGACTCAGAATTCCAAACGGACCTCAATTACTCCAAAACCTACTCCAAACCAAATTTAAAGAACATTAAACCTTCAAATAGCTGATTTTTACTATTAAGCGTCGAAACGCTCCCGGGTTGTCCAAAACTCGATCCGAACATACGTCCAAGTCCAAAATCATCATAGGAACCTATTGGAACCATCAAATCTCGATTCCGAAGTCATTTTCTAAAAATGTTGACCGAAGTCAAACTTGGCATTTTAAAGCCAATTTAAAGAACTAAGTGTTCCGTTTTCAACCCGAACACTTTCAAATCCCGGACCAACCATCCCCACAAGTCATAAATCAGTAAAAGCATATTTGGTGAATTTTATTTAAGGGAACGGGGTTTTAAAAGTCAAAATGACCGGTTGGGTCATTACAGATGAGCAACTATACCTCTACTTGGCGGTATTCGAGGTGAAGGTAAGTGGAGTTTTAATCTGAGAAGAGGAAGGTATGTAATTTCCTATTTACTATGTCAATAGAACTCTAGGCAGGCCGAAACAAGGTATCCTCACCTGAAAAAATTGGCGCTCACTTTGCTAAGCGCCTCCAGGAAACTAAAACCATATTTTCAACATCACCCCATATGTGTCGTAACCTCTTACTCACTGAGTAACATCATGCACAAGACCGAGCTCTCGGGCTGATTGGCCAAATAGGCTGACGAAATCAGCGGGTACGATATCGAGTATCGACCCCGAACTGCCATAAATCTCAAATTTTGGCCGACTTCGTGGCCGACTTTACGCCGGCCTTAGTGCAAAATCAGGGTCGGCTACTACTAGATCGACATGGATAAAGACATGAAGAACTTTGTACAAAGATACGACGGCTGCCAGAGATATGCACCGATGATCCATCAATCGGGAGAGCTACTCCATTCGGTTTTGTCCCCATAGTTGTTCATGAAATGGGGAACGGACATCGTCGGTCCCTTGCCATGGGCACATGGTAAGGCTTAATTCATACTATTCATGACCGATTATTTTTCTAGTTTGAGAAAGTCCGAAAAAAAAGAAGTCACTGACTTCATTTGGGATCACATAATATGACGATTCGGGATACCGTCCGAGATAGTATGCGACAATGGAAAATAGTTCATCGGCAGCAAGGTAAATAAGTTCTTCGAAGATCACAAGATTAAGAAAATATTATCAACACCTTACTACCCGAGTGGAAACAGACAAGAAGAATCTACGAACAAGACCATTCTCCAAAACTTGAAAAAGAGGTTGACCGATGCTAGAGGGAAATGGAAAACAATCCTGCCCGAAGTCTTGTGGGCGTACCCTACGACCTCAAAATCTAGTATCGGGGCCACCCCGTTCTCACTTGTCTATGGTGCTGAAGCCTTAATACCGGTCGAAGTGGGAGAACCGAGCCTCAGGTTCCAATATGCTACCGAAGAGTCGAATGGCGAGGCCATGATCACGAGCCTGGAACTATTGGATGAGAGACGTGAGGTTGCCCTGGTCCGGATGGCTGCCCAGAAATAACGGATAGAAGGATACTACAACCGAAGAGCTAACCTCCGATACTTCAAGATCGGGGACTTGGTGTTGAGGAAAGTAACATTACACACCCGGGGCCCCGAACGAGGGAAAATGGGACTGAATTGGGAAGGACTGTACCAAGTCATTGGAATTATCGGTAAAGGCTCATACAAACTCGAAGCAGGAAACAATGTGCAATTGCCGAACAATTGGAACGTGACACGCTTAAAACGGTACTACTGTGAAGGTACGATCTCAACTACTCTTTAATCATGTTATGAATCAAACTAACACTTGCAATCAACGCTTAAGAATGGATGTGCCTATTAGGTTTAAAAGCACGGGTTGCACTCTTTTTCCCTTGAACCGATTTTGTCCCAAACTAGGTTTTTCGGCAAGGTTCTTAACAAGGCAACAATAAAATGTGTTAACTTAGATTCGACGGCTGGTCTCAAACCAGAGTCAATGGGCATTCATTGAGCATCAATACTATCCGAGCCCTCTCAAGCTCGACCTCGAATACTGGGGGCCATCATCCTCGGGTTAAGGTTATTAGCAAGGAAGGGAGGACACTACGTACTTGAGTAGCTAAGGCACGGTGGTTAGGATACATTATAAGGGCCAAACGGTCGTAAGAACAGTTCCCACCTTATCCATGATACAAATTTTTATCATGTACTTTACACATTGAAATGAAAAACATTTCTGCCTTGCTATTATACATTTTCTTGCCTCTTAAAACCCCGGATCCTAAGAGCCCAAGGGCTACTCCTACTCGGGGACTATCGAGTCCAAGGGCTACCCCTACTCGGGGACTATCGAGCCTAAGGGCTACCCCTACTCGGGGACTATCATCCAAATAATGTTCGGATGAACTGGACTACTAAATCCCGGGAGCACCAAACCTATTGGACGGTGCCCAAAAACAAAAGGCCGCGGCCTCCCAAAAAATAGCTCAGAGACGTCCGAAGCTCGTAAAAAAAAAAAAAAAAGGACTTTATAAAAATTCAAAACCTGCTAAAAGGTTACTCTCGGCAAAAGCATCGTCTAAAATCACTTAAGCATCTTGAAAAAGCTTTCGGTCGCACCGAGTTTTTAAAGCCTCGAGCAAACAAGGTTGCATCGAAGTCAGGCTCCGTTCTAACTTCTAAAAAACCGAACGCCCTATAACTACATTGGATTCTATGCTAAGGTATTAGTAACATTGCAAGAATATAAATTATTAAAAGATGCTAAAAAGGTATAGACACGGAATTGCGAGAAAGGGAAAATTTTCTATGCTGTGGCATCTACGCCTGATCTTAACCAGGGCCCGACTCTTTGCCAGAGCCGTCGGAGCCTTCGAATCCCTCCGAACCCTCGGAATCCTCAGAGCCTTCAGCACTTTCTAGCTCATAAAGCTTCTTCGCCTCGGCTTCAGATTTTTTGGCTTTTCGATCTCAGCCGATAGCTCAAAGCCTTGGGCGTGGATCTCCTCGAGGGTCTCTCTGCAGGATAACCGCTTCATATATTCGGCCTTTTCCTTCAAGCGGACTTTGTCCGCCTCCACATCAGCCTTGTATTCGGCCACCATTTCGTCGACATCGGCGGAGGTCGTAGCAAACTTGGACTTCACTGCCTCGTATTCTCTACCGAGGGCGTCCCTATCTGTGACAGCCAAGCTCAGCTGTGCTTGGAGATCGTCGTTCAACTGATACCACTTGTTAGCATTCTCCTTTGCAACCTGAAATTGAACCTCTACCGATTCCAGCATCTCCTTGGCGGTTTCCTTATCAGAAGCCAGAAGGTCCATTTTGCTTTTCCACCCATCAGCCATAGGTTGGACCTCGTTCATCTCAGCTCGGAGTTGGTTAATTAGGTCGATCTTCTGTTGGACCTGCGAGGTTGTGTTGTTAGTCACTGCGACTAGCTCCTCGTTCTTAATTTCAAATACCTTTACCTTTTCAATCAGGTCGGCATGTTCCCGCTGCAGGAACGAAGCCTCCTTCTGAGCCCTGTCCAGCTCGGCCTGAAGACCCTTGATGGCCCCATCCTGTTGCTCACTAAGGAGCATGAACATATCATTTTTTCAGGCCTGCTCCTTAAGGTTGAACTCGAGTTGGCTGATTTCTAAGCGATACCGAAGGAAGCTCTCATGGTGAATCATTGAAGCCTGAAAATAAAGGAAACTAAGTAAGAAACATCAAAAGGAAACTTTAAGTGGTTTATAAAGGGAGTTAGAAGGTTATAGAACTCTACACGGTTCAATAGCTGATGTGCCTCGTTGAAGAGACTCGACGTGCCCACCTCGTTCATATTTGACTGGTCTTCCTAGGTTACTAGGCATCGGAGGTAGCTGGCTACGCCAACCGGAGCGGATAGGACCCGAGCATCCTCCGGGACTATAATAAAGATCATCCTCTTGCACTCGGGATCCGCGCTCGACGCAGGGAACCGCTTCACCAATCTTGGGCTCGTGCTCAGGCCGTCAGCTCCCGAAGGCACGTCCTTCTTCGGAATCTCCAGATGGCCCAGCCCGGAAAAATCTACCAATGTCGACGTATCCATTCCTTCGAAGAAGGAGTGAATAGGGCCTTCTGCATCTTGTGCCCCTTCACTTGATTTTTGTTTGCCCGCTTAGGCCTCTTCGAGCATGGATTTGGTGTAGGAGGGCGTCTCTTTGATGTCTATCACACCAGTCGCCTCTTTCGGTACAGAAATGGCTTCTCGGGAGATCTCAGCCCCCGTATCTATCTCGGCCTCTCAAGTCAGAGGAAGGTCAGCCTCATGACTCTTCCTCTCGGTTGCCGTCTGCTCCCCGGCAAGGGTCGATCCGTGGGTAACAAAGATATCATCTTTTTCGAGCTCATCCCTGAGCCGGTAAAGCAAATCAGAGTCCGGTATCGGGGACCCGGTATTCTTCTTGGGCTTGCGGGACTGAGTGGTCGACTTCTTTTTTATCTTCACCTTAGACCCCTCCGAGCCCAAGAATTTTCTTTTCCTCGGTGGAAGCCTCGGGGATACCTCGTAACGGAGGGATTAGCAGATAGGGACGCATCCTCGCCCCCTTTTAGTGGCCTAAGTTCTGTGGTCTTAAGCAAACTTGCAATGGAAAGAGAAATGATCAGTGTTATGTATGTTCGGGGCATAATATTAACTATTCTAATAAGAGCCTTACCATGTGAACGGGCCTCTCATCGGCCCTTCGAAAGCTTGTGCCCCGAGCACTCAAAATACAACATCTGCTTACAAATGCCTTTGATACACTCCTTGAGCCGGGGGACCGCATTGAGAACCCGAGCAACAGATGCACAATCACAAATACTAATGGTGAGATGTGGAACAAAGAAAACCTGACATTTAAGGAAAAAGTACACTTACGAGATATATTCCACTTCTCGGGGAATGGCAGAAACTCGGGAGGGATAAAATCTTCGGTCTTTACTCGAACGATGCGCCCCTGCCAACCTCAGTATCGATCCTCATCGATGATCGAAAATGGGGCCTTGCTGGCCCGGCGGCGAGTGAGCTTGATTAGTACCCCTCGGAAAATTTGGGGATTGTATAGGCGGAGCAGGTGGTCGAGGGTGAACCGAAAAGACTCGGGGTTATTCGCAAAGTAACAGAGGAGGATTACGATCCTCCAAAGAGACGGGTGGATTTGCCCAAGGCACACCTCATATCTCTTGTAAAAGTCCAAAATAACTGGGTCTACCAGACCTAGTGTCAAGGGATAAGTGTAAACACATAAATACCCTTCACATGATTGGTGATGTCCTCGTCAAGCCCGGTGACTACCACATCCTTACCTCTCCAGTTACAGTCCTCTCGGATAATGGGAAGGGTATCTTCGGTGACAGAGCATATATACCTCGATGCCCCTTCACCTCGGTCTTGTTTGGACGAGGCCTTCTCTACTTTGAAGTCGTCTAAGGTCGAGTAGCCCCCGGGAATAAAGCTCTTCATGGGGGCCTCTTGGGCCGATTCGGCGGCAACCACCTCGGGAGCAACCGGTTCAGGAGCAGCTGTCTCGAGAACAACCACTTCAGGAGCGGCCGCCTCGGTACCTGTGGCCGGGTAAGAGGACAAATAGGCAGCTTGTTAAGGAACTGATTTAGAAGTTTTAGCCATTACTATTTGAGAAAGTTAGAAAACTTAAAGAAAAAGTATGAAGATTTGAAGGAACAAGTTTGAAAGCTGAAGAGAAGAGTATGAAGATTTGAAGGTAGGATAAAGATTTGGGTAATAACCTAAGAACAAATATGAAGATTTGAAGATCAAAGATGAAGATATGAAGGTTTGAAAGAGTTGGTAACAGCTAGAAAATTCGAAGGTGGAAGCTTGGATCGAAAAGTGGAAAAAGGGCAAAAGGTAGAAGCTTTTATAGGGGAAGTACGCTACATTTCGCATTCGGGGGCGACCAGTCAATGGTTGACACGTGTTCGAAGTCAGAACGACATGACTAATGGGATGTTTCGGCTTCTTTGTCGTTTCAGTTGTAACGTACGAAGGAGGGAACTAGGGAACATCTATCGTTTTTCATCATTTCGGCAAACCTACTCTCTGAGAAACGAGGGGACTATCTGTATACTGGTAAAACCGGGGGTAACCTACACCCCGATTTTTCGGTGGGTCAAACGAAGCAAAGGCATGATTATACGGGGTCGGAATCGAAGCCGGAATGCCTCGTACTTAGGTCTGTGGTTGCCACCGGGCTTGATAAGACATTCTTTCTCCGATCCCGAAACGAGTTTCGAGACCTCGGAAGACACGATAACGGTTACACATGACCGACAGAGGGCCGCGATATCCGCACCCCATCGGATATCACGGCGCAGATCTCGGCCCGTATCGGTAGCGAATCAGTGATTAACGAAAAAGAAGATTTTTTACCTTTCTTAGAATTGTACTAGCGGTGAAGCTCCCCTACTATATAAAGAGGGGTTATTTTTATTGAATGGACACATTGCAACACGCATATCAAAGCAATACAAACTTATTTCTCTGCTTTCTAGTTACCGAGAATTTCTTATTTTAATTACAGTTATTCATACACATTTGGCTCTGAATTGTGGGTTCGGTCGAGGGCAAAACTATTATTAAGTTTGAATTCGAGCCCGGACTTAACGTCTCAACTGGTTTGGTTATTTATTTTATCTTTTATTCGTTTATCTGACGTTATTGATTACTTGTGTCGAATCAATCCGCATATCCTTAAAACCACGTACAGATTTAATTATTATCCATTTTAAGGGTAAACAGAAGTAATCTTAGTTTGTACACTTCTCATATTGATGAAGCTGAGATGTTAAGTTTTTTCTGGAACAGACAAAAGAGAAAACCAACTGGACTAGGACGAAAGGGATTATCGGAGTTGTCAACTGAGCTATTACAAGTGAATATAACCTATAGTACTCCTGTAAATTGAACCTGTGTATTTGAAGAATTTTTACCTTTTCTGGACAGTATAAACTCTAAAAAGAGGGGAAAAACAAGCAAAGAGGAAACTGAAATGGAGACTCATTAATTTGGCATGTAGTTTTCGGAATCACCCAAAGTAATTCAGACCTGATAAATCTATATCTATTTATATCTATCTATACTATATTAAAAGTATAAAATCCCTATCGGAATATTGACCGATTTTTTTACCCTTCGTAAGTGTATTCTATGGTGGATAAAATTGTAATTGTAAATACTAATTATTTTTCTGGAAAAGAAAACCAAAAACTGCCGTTTGTTGCCTTTTTCTGTTGAGTACAACTTATTCTTATTTAGGCTTTGGATTCATTATAAATTTTTGGATTTTTCTGTCAATTAAGGTTACTAATTAATGCTACGTCTTACTTTGTCTAGGTATTCTTTTGTTTTGTTTAGGTATACGATTCACTAATTTTTCTTTGATTGGAAAAAATAAAAAATTGCCATGTCTTTTCTTTGTTTAGTTTTAGGATTCACTATTATTTTCTTTTTGTAGAGGAAAACCAAAAATTGCCTTTTTTTAGAATACAGGTTTCCTTTATTTAGGTTTAGATCCTTTTCTTTGTTTCGGTTTGGCATTGACTAATTCTTTTTGGTGGAAAAACTTAAAAATTTAGGATTGAGGCATAACTTTTATTGTTGTTGTTGAATTGACATTGTGTCTAAATATTTTTTGACGTATCTTTTCTTTGTTTAGATTTACGAATCCCTTGTCTTTAGATTTCTTTTACCAAAACTGCAAAATTCAGCCATTAATATCACTTTAGGTTTAGGATTAATTTAGCGATTATAATTTTACTTTCGTTGATTTTTAAACTTTTAAACCAAAGCCATTTAGTATAAAGAGGAGCTCAATATTTCATTAAAAGAATCTTGATAGTGTCGGCGAAGGTAAACTTGATTGTGCTTTGCGGTAAATTTTATAACCTTTAGTTTATTCTTGAAGTTATGTAATTCTTGATAGATAATTACAATATTAAATGTTGTCATGTCGTGTTTATTGTTTACAATATCTCATATACAATTATCATTTTAAATTGACTTATTTACATTTTGTACAAGTTGTTTGGATCATTAATGGAAAATGACATTGTATAGCCGCTCTCAAAATAATAGCCGAAAAAATATATATTTTTTGTATATATACACACACATACATTGTGTATGTTATACACAAAAGTTAAATAAATTTTATATACTTTTTCGACTACCGAATGTAAATAGTTTCTGGCACTTGCTAAAAGTGATAATACTCCCATCATTAATGTAGTTCGTAACAGAAAATTAGTTAAGCATTGCAACTCATTTTAATTAAATATCTTATTAATTTAAGTTTATTTTTCCCCTATATTTTATTAATGAATTCATATTTTTTTTAGACGCCGTAAGATAAATATTTTTATTCTTACTAGAAAGCAGCTAGAGCTTACAAAGCGGATGATAGTATTCTAACGAGTTTACGATAAAGATCCAACAAATATAAATGTCCTTTTTACTTGTTCTAAATCTACTATTTTAATATTTTGACTATAAACGTTAATATGTGAAGTCATTCTTTAATATCGTTGAAACTTGCATGTAAAACAACCTTAGTCTACTTCGTATTCACCATATATTCGTCTTCTACCGGATTATTACAGTCTTTTTGGTGGATGAATTAAAGATTGTGAAAAAGATTTTAAAGATTCAGAATATTAAAAAAAAAAGTAGGGGCCAAGTGGTAAGAACTTATGAGAGTGATCTCCGGTACTGCAAGCTACAAGGAACGTTATGTATCTTTGAGAGTTTTAGGCTTGCGAGTATTTCTATTTTTTTCACAATGTTACATTATGTTTTATTTCAGATTGTAGAAACATCTTTTCTTCTAATTTTGATTGAATTCCGTGTCTTCACTATTTTTAGAATAATATTAATGTAGTCCTTTCAGAATTAACTACAAAAAATTCCATTATAATCATAAAAGATCGGACTCGAATGCATCCATATACATGGTTATATGCTTGAACAGAGAAAGAAAGTTTGATCTTCAAAACATGTAAGAGTCGTTTAATAAAAATATAATTAATATATTCTACTTTTGTGATAGTGATTTATTTTCTATAATCGTTTGAAAATAATTACTGGAGTATTTTTTTATTGATAAAAAATAGTACAATTTTTACGAGAAAAAATAAAAAAGATTGTCTTTTGTTAGTTGTTAGCCGGGTTTGTATCTTCTAGAATGAACTTAAGAATATATAGCTTTCCAACAAAAATTTAGAAAAAACTCTTAAATCTCAAGGATATGTATTCAAAATTTAAAGCAATGTAATTATAAAACTGGGTAATATTTAAGTTGTGTTATGAATAGAATTGTACTTAGAGTGAATGTCTATCTTTTAGAGAGTTTGTTATTTTATGGCTAAGTCATTTTTCCCCTTATAAATAGAGGAGCTTTACCCCATTGTAAATCATCTGAAATTCAATAAGATTACCTCTCTTTTCTTTGTAATATTCTTCTTCTTTTGTTGTTTCATTTCACGTTATCAGCACGAGACTCTACCGTCTCAAAAAGCTCTTTGAGAAGATTAAGGTATAACTTTTTTTCTCTTTTAATTATGACTGATATTATGAAAAGAAAGTTCGTTGCCCTTGAAATTTCGGGCAAGAACTATATGACATGGGTGTTGGATGTTGAAATCCATTTAGATGCAATGGGTCTTGGAGACGCCATTAAAGATAAAAATAAAGCATCTACCCAAGACTGCGCTAAGGCCTTGATTTTCTTGCGCCATCACCTTAATGAAAGGTTGAAAATAGAATATCTCACAGTCAAAGATCCACTTGTTTTGTGGAATGACATAAAGGAAAGATATGACAACTTAAAATTGGTCACTCTTCCACAAGCACGATATGATTGGGCTCATCTGAGGCTCCAAGACTTTAAGTCTGTTTCGGAATATAATTCTACGATGTTCAGAATTACTTCTAAATTAAAACTCTATGGAGATAGTATCACTGACTATGATATGCTTGAAAAAACGTTCACAATGTTTCATGCCTCCAATATAGTCCTGCAACAGCAATACAGAGAGAAAAGTTTCAACAAGTATTCTGAGTTGATTTCTCTTCTCTTTTGGCTGAACGAAACAATGACTTGCTCATGAGAAATCACGAAAATCGACCCACTGGGTCTACACTATTGCCTGAAGTGAATGAGGTGTATTCTCATTATTCTAAGCGTGAAAAAAGTCGTGGCCTTGTTCGTGGTCATGGCCAACGAAGAAATTTTCCCGGTGTTAATCACCCCCCTCCCCCCAAAGAAAAATAACCAACAAAAGTGAAAAGGGAAAGATGAGAAGCCAAAGGCAAATGGTTCAGAAACGGAATGCTATCGTTGCGGTAGAAAAGGGCATTGGGCAAATATTTGTCGTACACCAAGATATTTGGTTGAGCTTTATCAAGCTTCTCTAAAGATTAAAGGCCCTGAAGCTAATTTTGTCTCTGACAATGAATTTGACATCACCCACTTGGATGTGGCAGACTTCTTTGAGTACCTTGATGGAAAAATAGACCACTTGATCGGTGATGGATTTGTGGTTAAAGATGATTGAGTAGTTTAATTTTTATTTTTCCTATTTGAAGTAGCTAGTGAATAAATATCATGTAATCATAATTTTTTACCTGAGTAGTGGTCATTAATATCAATTAGTATTATTTATTTTATGAAAGTGTTAGTTCGTTTTGATTAAATATAGTTCTAGTATTCGTTTTAAATAACGTGCTCGTTCAAACACATTTGAATACGTTGGTGGTAATCGTAATACTTTGATTCAAAAACTCCAAAATTAATTTGGTTTCAACAACCAAAAAAAAGATATAAAACAAAAGTCAAATTGATTGTAGTGATTACTGTTATTCTTGACAGTAACGAAGGATCTTGACAAATCCTTCAAGTGTCCCAAGAAATTACATTTGCCTAACAACCTTTTACTGTGACTGTTAGCAAAAGGTTGACAAATGTTGGTGCACCAAAAGGTGTTTACTTTGCCAATTTCAAACCTCTATTGGGATTCTCTGTTGAGATTTAAGCACGTTGGCTTGAAGAGGAAATTCACGATTACATTTTTTAAATCATATGACAACAATTGCATTATTTTTAGCTATAAAATTATTTGTAACATAATCAGAGTTTGCTCGAAATTGCATTAAAAAGTCATTATTAAATCATTGATTTAACTTTATTTCTTTCCCTTTGTCTCTGAAAATACTAATATCCATTCGTATATTTTTTTTTTGTATGTCAAACCATGGGAAGCAAATATGCATATCTCACAAAGCAAACTTGGATCAATTAATTTTAAAAATATTTGTTTAATTAATTCATGTACGACACATATAATATTCACAGAGAAGAAATATTTCTCACATTTAAGTATGTGTAAGGCAGATGTTACTACAATTTCTGGTAGTAGTAATCTAATTGAAGACTCTAGAAAGGCCACTATAATTCTGCCTAGGGGAATAATATTTATCATAAATAATACAATATTCTCCTCCAAGTCCAAGAGAAACTTGTTGAGTTTTAAAGATATCCGCCGAAATAGATATCATATTGAGACAATAGATGAGAATAATCTTGAATATCTCATCGTTACCAAAAATATCTCTAGCCAGAAAAGAGCTATTGAGAAGTTCTCATCTTTATCTTGTGGCCTGTATTGGACCAGAATTAGTACAATTGAGGCACATTCTATCGTAAACCAAAAGGTTATTGATTCCAATACGTTTGTACTTTGGCATGATCGATTGGGACATCTTGGATCAATTATGATGAGACGAATTATAGAAAACTCAAATGGGCATCCATTAAAGAATTTAAAGATTCTTTAAATAATGAATTTTCTTGCACTTTTTGTTATCAAGGTAAGTTAATTATTAGACCATTACCAACAAAGGTTGAGATTGAGTCCGCTGCGTTTTTGGAACGTACACAAGGGGACATTTGTAGACCTATTCACCCACATAATGGGTCGTTTAGATATTTTATGGTCTTAATAGATGCATCTTCTAGATGGTCTCATGTGTGCCTATTATCATCTCGCAACCTCGCGTTTGCAAAGTTAATGGCACAAATAATCCGATTACGGGCACAATTTATAGATAATCCAATAAAGTCTATTCGACTTGATAATGTTGCTGAGTTTTTATCCCAAGCATTTAATGATTATTGCTTATCAATTGGGATAAAAGCGGAACATCTTGTAGCTCATGATCACACTCAAAATGACTTTGCAGAGTCTTTAATTAAACGTCTGCAATTGATAGCAAGACTGTTACTCATGAAAATGAGGTTGCCCACTTCTGTTTGGAGTCACGCCATTTTACATGCAGCAATACTAGTTCGTCTCAGACCGATTAATTATCATAAATATTCCCCGTTGCAATTAGTTTTGGGTCATGAACCTAATATATCCCATTTAAATTTTTTTGGATGCGTAGTATATTGTAGCACCGCCATATCGCACCAAAATGGGTCCCCAAAGAAGGTTAGGAATATATGTTGGATTTGAATCACCCTCCATTATTCGCTACCTCGAAATATTAACGGGAGATTTGTTCACTTCTCGATTTGCAGATTGTCGATTCGATGAGACATTTTTCCCAAAATTAGGGGGGAGAAAATGGTGAAACCAAAGGAGAAATTTTGTGAAAAATCCATCATTATATCATCTTGAATAACGTGCCTCTATTTGTGAAAAAGAGGTGCAAAAGATTATTCATTTGCATAAAATAGCAAATCAAATGCTAGACGTATTTACGGATCTGAAAAGGATAACAAAATCACATATCCCTACAGAGAATGTTCCAATATGTATTGATGTCCCTGTTGGACAATCTTCTAGTGTCATAGCTAATGAGTCAAAAGCACGCCTAAAGTGTGGCAGGCCATTGGGTTCTAAGGATCAAAATCCTAGAAAAATAAAAAGAAATGCTCAAGATGACACTACGAAAGAGCCTCATGAAGAAATCCACAATTTAACTAATCCTGAGATTCATGAGAAAATCAATGAGCCTGAGACTCAAAAAAATAAGGAACTATCAATAAACACAATCGATATTGAGACAAATTTGAATCGATTGGATATAGTGGTGGATTATGTCTTTGTATACAATGTTGCATCTAGAATTATGCAAGATAGTGAGAATCTTGAATCTCAATCTGTTGGAGAATATCGACAAAGACGTGATTGGCCAAAATGGCAAGAAGCAATCCAATTCGAGTTGGATTCACTTACAAAACGTAAAGTTTTTGGGCCTGTAGTCCAAACACCTAATGGTGTTAAGCTTGTTGGCTATAAATGGGTCTTTGTACGCAAGAGGAATGAGAAAATTGAGGTACAAAGATATAAGGCACGCCTTGTTGCACAAGGATTTTCACAAAGGTATGGTGTCGATTATGAAGAGACATATTCACCTGTTATGGATGCAATAATATTTTGTTATCTCATTAGTTTTGTTGTCTATGAAAAGCTTGACATGCATTTAATGGATGTGGTTACAGCCTAACTTTACGACTCACTTGATAATGATATATACTTGAAAATTTCCGAGGGATTTAAAATGCCTGACGCACATAATTCAAAGTCCCGAAAAATGTTTTCAATCAAATTGCAAAGATCTTTGTATGGTCTAAAGCAATTAGGAAAAATGTGGTATAACCGCCTTAGTGAGTATTTATTAAATAAAGGTTATACAAATGATGCTATTTGTCCATGTATTTTTATAAAGAAAATAACATCGGAATTTATTGTACTTGCTGTATATGTTGATGACATAAACTTTACTGGAACTCGTATAGAATTCCAAAAGGCAATTGATTATTTAAAGAAAGAATTCGAGATGAAAGATCTTGGAAAGACAAAATTATGTCTCGGTTTGCAAATTGAACATTTGGCAAATGGAACTTTTGTTCATCAATCTGCCTACATAGAAAAGGTATTAAAACGGTTTTACATGGATGGAGCACATCCATTTAGTACTCCGATGGTTATTCGATCACTTGATGTGAATAAGAATCCATTCCGGACTCAAGAAAAAAATGAAGAGCTACTTGGTCATGAAGTACCATATTTTAGTGTAATTGGTGCACTAATGTATCTTACTAACACTACAAGGCCTGACATAACTTTTCCAGTTAATGTCTTAGCAAGATATAGCTCTGCTCCTACAAGGAGATATTAGAATGGAACTAAACACATATTGCAGTATCTAAAAGGGACTACCGATATGAGCTTATTTTACGGAAACAAATGTAGTCCCGATCTTGTTGGTTATACCGATTTTGGGTATTTATCCGACCCACAGAAGGCTCAATCTCAAACAGGCTATGTGTTTACCTGTGGAGGCACTGCCATATCTTGGCGATTAACTAAGCAATCAATCATGGCTACTTCATCTAGTCATGCTGAGATAATTGCTATTCATGAAGCAAGTCAAAAATGTGTGTGGTTGAGGTCTATAATACATCTTATTCGAGACAAATGTGGTTTGAAATGTGATAAACTATCCACGATTTTGTATGAAAACAATGAAGCATGCATAGCCAATTGAAGGAAGGATTCATAAAAAGAGATAGGACAAAGCACATTTCACCGAAATTATTTTTCACACATGAGCTTCAAAAGAATGGTGATATCAATGTGCAACAGATTCGTTCAAGTGATAATATGGCCGATTTGTTCACAAAATCTCTACCAACGTCAACCAAGAAATTAGTGTACAAGATTGGGATGCGAAAGCTCAAGGATGTGAATTGATGCTCTCATCAAAGGGAGTTAATACGCGTTGTACTCTTTTTTCCTTACAAGATTTTGTTCCATTGGGTTTTCCTTGCAAGGTTTTTAACGAGGCAACCGAAAGACATATTTTTAAACATGTGGACTCTTTTTTCTTCTCTAGAATTTTTTTTCCACTGGATATTATTTTAGTTAAAGTTTTAACGAGGCACATTATCTATTGAGTAGACATTCAAGGGGAAGTGTTATGAATAGAATTGTACGTAGAGTGAATGTCTATCTTTTAGAGAGTTTGTTATTTTGTGGCTAAGTTATTTTCCCCCCTATAAATAGAGGGGCTTTACCCCATTGTAAATCATATGAAATTCAATAAGAATTACCACTCTCTTTTCCTTGCAATATAATTCTTCTTTTATTGTTTCATTTCAAGTTGAATATATAGTGACTAAGATGATTGAGGACTTCTTATGAGATTGGGTTTCTTATTATTATTAGAGTTATCTAAATATATTCAACAATCATTATTTTTAAGAGTTTATTTTTTTCATTTAACTTCTATCATATACCTCAAATAAATTTTTAATAAAATATTAATGTGATTTTTTAAAATCTTAATTTATTGAGACAGGGTAAACGCGCAAAGCGCGTACCCAAAAACTAGTACTATATTAAAAGCACGAATACCCTTAGTAAAATATTGTTCGCTTTTTTTGCCCATTGTAAGTGGATTTTAAGTTGGATAAAATTATAAATATCAATAAAGTATTATTGGGAGAAAAAAATGAAACTAACGTATGACAAAAAAAAAAAAAAAAAAAAAAATGGGAGAAAGAAGAAGAGAATAGGTGAAAAACAACTTCTTCAATTAATATCCATCACAAAATGTGGTTTTCGTAGGTTAAAAAAGGAAAATAGAACCTAAAGGAGAATAAGTAGGAAACATTTAATATCCCTATTAAAGAAAAGTCAAATTTTCGGTGGGTTCAAAAGAAAAACATTTAAGAGAATAAATAGAAAGCTTATTATTAATGAATATCCCTGTTAAAGGGCATTAGAAACGTATACCAATTTTCATGACACTAGGGTTTAGTTTCTGCGTGATTAAAAATTTTATTATTGCTTTAAGAGTCAATTTTGTTGTCTTTTCCTTATTGTCTTTCATTTTTTATTGTTGCTTTAATTTGGAAAGACTCTTGCTTTGAATTCTCTCTTACGTTCTTTTTAGTTTGACATATGGGAAGTTTGATATTTTCATTAGGGTTGTTTAAGTCTTAACTATCATGATCCAATTTCACCTAAAGGTCGTAATGGCGCCCAACACTATACCTAGGCAAGCCAACAAATAAATTAAAAATATATCAATTATTTTCAGAATAATTTTTAAAAAACATTTATTATTTTACTAGTAATATTAAGAAATTAGAAAAGATACCCACTAACTTAAATCCAAGAAAAAAATATAAATCCAAGAAAAAAGTATAATTCCAAATTCTACCAATGTGTATGTGTCAAGACCTGGTGTCATAAGTGTATGAGCATCTAGTAGATTATACAAAACTCCAAATACTGTCTGAAATAAAAATAGACATAATAAAAATGCAAGAAGAGGCACTGGTAGCTGCAGAACGGCTCAGAAAAGCAGCTCACCACTACGCCTCTGGATAACGTGGATGTGCGATGATAGGTCCTCCACTAGTACCTGCCTCAGATTCTGCATAAAAAGTGCAGCAAGTGTAGTATGAGTACGTAAACAACGTGTACCCAGTAAATATCAAGCCTAATCTCGAAGTGGTAGAGACGAGATGGCCGACGTGACACTCACTAAGAGTCAATAATAATAAATAAAACAAAAATAGCAATATCTAGATCAACATGATTTATAGAATTTACAATGATTTTTCTTTAACCAGCAGAAATAATTAAATTCCTTCAAATATAAAAATTCTCAATATATTAATTAAATTTCTTCAATTCCAATAAATTTTTAATTTATCAATTAGCTTTACAAGCTGCAATAAACTATCAAAGTATCGTGTAATTATTATTATTAGGCACGAGTTCTGTCGAGGTCGTACGGCCCGATCCAGAGTGTCATGTACACTGCCGAGGGACGTGCGGCGCGATCCATAAATACATCTATCCAGCCGAGGCGTTCGGCC
>AWOL01S0008977.1:0-15000 GCA_000715115.1 Nicotiana otophora
AGGGTAGATAAAGGGAAGGGAGGGGAGGGGAGACAATATTAGTACCGCCACAACAATCATAAGTAATATTAACTAAAACTACTAAAGAGTATAAAACAAACACTAAAGACATAGAAATAAAGATAACAAAAACTACCAAGAAAATAAAATAACAAAAGCAACTAACACTAAAGGAACACAAATAACATAAACTAAAAACTACTAAAGAATAAGTAAAGAAAGAAAAATAAAATAGAATAACAAAAGTGGCTAATCCGCAAATATATCATTAATCGGAAATTACGCTCGGCAAGAGCACATGATAAGCGATGATAAAACAAAGCCCGGCAAGGGTACACAATATCCACACCAAAGCATAAGACCGGAAAGGGTACAAATTAAGCATCAATGTACAAATAATGTGTGCTCCTTAAAGACACCCCAACTAAAAACATTGGAGTGTCCTTACTGCACAATATCATAATAAAATAAGAGTAGTTTGAGGGTCTCCGTGAGGTCTGCATCAGACTAGCAGACTGCAGGAGAAAGGCTAATCCTGTCGTAGAGAACTCTTGGCCTCATCATCCTCAATATCATCAGCATCATCATCAACACTCGACATGAAAGAGTACTCCTCGCTATCCTCAGCATCAGCAGCAGGTATCTTCCAGTTCGGATGCCCCCATTTGAAGATGGCTTTGATGCCTCTCCACATTTTGATCATAAACTTGGATTTCTTCGTATTCCTCTCTTTCTCCTTTTTGAAGTCCGCTTGCAGATTTACATGTTCCTTGGCCATGCTGCCATAGATTGACTCAAGCCTGCCAACAGAAGCCGCCAACTTCTCGTGAGACTTTTTCTGGACCTCCATGTAGGTCTTCAGTTCTTCCCTGGTACAATATTTGGGCATAGGCTGGGAGTGTGAAGGACCACTGGGGAGTTGTGACACTAGGTCACGAATGGAGGAGAGCTGGGAATTTAGTATCCCAAATGGTCCCTCAACCTGAGTAGCTTGTGATGAGGACCTCTCACCTACAATAGTCTCCACTTTTCTCTTCTTGCTCTTTAGCACACAGCCTGCTCCTGTCACTCTCAATGAGTGAAGGGGCTTGTCTGCTGGTATCAAATGATCTTCATTCCATTTCTCAACCTGTGCACGCCGTCACAACTCTGTAATCAATGATGGAAATATAAATAATGTGACACCTTGAAACACATACTCCTTCAGCTCCCGAACAATGTAGTGACCGACATTCACAGGAATGCCATCAAGGATACAAGCAATTATCAAGGCCCTAGTATATGGAACATCAGACACGTTCCCACAAGGAGACACTCTACTCGCAATGATAAACAACCACATTTTTGCTTCGGCTGTGAAATCACCATACTTGATGCCTTTCTTCTTTGTAGCCCAAGCCACTCTATGACCCGTAGGACATAGCTTTGTGACTAGCCAATCACCATTGCTGCATGTATCTCTTTCCTGCACTGGCTCGAGCGGATGATTTGGGAGCCCATAGACATCATTTATATCTTCAACTTCGAATCTCACAGTCTTCCCCCTTATAGTGATTTCATGGTTTTGGAAATGTGTACATCTCAAATTAGCATAAAATTCCCTAACCTATTCCTCATTGGCTTTGCATGGAGTGGGGATGAAGCAGGTCCAGTCGCTTGAAACTAGCCGGCTATGGAAGTTCGAAAGGAGCTTGGCCACTTTGTCATCGGCAATTCTCTTCTCAAGTTTGAGATTCTTCGTGAGGAGATCATCATAATACCGGGCTTGGCACTAGGAAGACATGAATCTGTTAGCATCATAGTTCAAGTCCTCATCCACTTCTTCAATTTCGTGATCAAGCGGAGCATTGTCGTTCATGTTCTGGTCCATTTTCAATTCGAAGTACCTTAAAAAATCAAGACATAGTTAGTCGGGCATTAGAATCATGTTAATCAATTCAAAATAATGCAATTAGGCCAAAAATCAAGTCGAACGGGCCCCGGAAGCTCCAGTTGCAAAGCTACTAGAATTGCAAAATCTGCCCAATTTTCGCACATGCGGAGGTATTGTCGCAGGTGCGGTTGCTCATCTTCGAGACTCAGATTGCACCTGCGGACTTTCCCAGTTGACCATGAGTCACACCTGCGAAGAAGGCATCACAGGTGCGAGGCCGCATCTGTGACACTTTTCCTCTTCTGCGGTATTCATCAGGGGTTCCAAAAAAAACCCAGAAAGTTTTGACTTTTTTTTCACTTCTTAGACATGATTTTGGCACCTAATTTATACTCAAGACTTATAAATGAGTGCAATACAAGTTTTTATGACGTGATTAACATGATTTCAAGGCACTTAGTACAACAATTCTTTCGGACAATTTGTCGAACATATTACAGACAGAGATAATGCTATGCTTCTTCAATTTACTTTGGTACTCAAACTTCCCAAAAAGTTGTTCTTCATCATTATAAGCACACACAAACCTACTCTCAACCAACTTCCTCACCCTAATATCAACATTAATCAGAGGGAAATGGGGAATCAGGGGAAACGACCATGGGAACCCAGAAATGAGGAAGAAGAAGAAGGAAAGAGAAGTAGAAGAGATGAGTAGATGAGAGATACCTTTCTTGTGTGAGAACTCGAGCGTGAGAAGTTTGATGCAGGGATTGCTTTGTGTGAGAGATGAGAGATGAGAGATGAGAGGTATTTTTGATTTTGGAGATAAATTAAAGTTACCTGATGAAATGAGGGTTGGGATCTTTAATTTGCCCGATTTACGCACCTGCGAGAAGAGAGGCGCATCTGCGAAGCCACTTCTGCGAAGCCGCTTCTGCGCTTAAACTAACGCACTTGCGATATTTGCACATCAGCGCCTGATTTCTTCACTTATGCGGAAGCACACTTGCGTGCCTTGTCCGCAGGTGCGGTTACACCAGGATTCAGCAGAACAATTGTGGGCAGCTATTGTTCTGGCTTGTTCCAACACTTCAAACCCCTTAATTCAACTCTAAAGAATCTAAAACTTGGCAGATTAGTCAAAAATAACATAATAAACTATTCTAAAAAAGAAATTTCAAAAACAACTAAACTTTTTGAAAACGATGGGTTACCTCCCACCAAGCACCGCATTTAACGTAGTGGCATGACGCGAATAAACTTTACCACTTTTCTCGCCACTTGGACGATATGAACTGGGCATCTAACTTGGAATCAAGCTTGTGACCACGAGAAATAGGGGTGGTAAGTAAATGATCAAGCCAAACTTTAATTTCTTCATTTTGCGTTTCTTGGCTTTCATGTGGGGAATGTTATTTTGCCTTTTTGAATATGCAAATTGCAAAATGTATGGCTCTTGCTTTTCTTCTTTGCACTTTTATATGGATTCGCACGGCTCAATTCCCATATCACCATGCAATTCCAAGGTTGAAAAATGCTTAGAATGCAACCTCAAGCCTTCAAATTGCAAATCTTCCCGAATTTTGATATTCTCTTTTTCCCCTGAACTAGAGTCAATCTCAACCATATTTTCATTTGCACTGGTTGACTCTAATTCCATATTTTTCTTGGCATCACTAACACTCATGGAGTCGGTTGGAAGATGTTCAATACTTGATTCCTCAAAATAAAGCTCACTTTCTTCCTCGTAGTCGGACTCTTCTTGACTTCTTTCCACACTCTTAAGCTGGTGGGCATTGTGAGTCTCAACCAATATTTTCATTCAATCTTCCAAAGTGCGGATGTGCTCATCATTTTGAGTCAAGACTTGTTCCAAGTCCTCGAGTGCCAAGCTTTGCTTCTCCTCATTTTCAAGAATGGCCTCCAACATGAGCATCATTTTCTCATTTTGAGCATTTGAGAGTTCTTCTTGGTTTTGATCAAGTGCCAAGGAAAGATTTTCGGCGTCCACATATAAGGAAGGTTCTTGGCTATCATTCACTTCCGAGGCTTTTTGGACCTCTAAAGCTTCAAGCATTTCTCCCATTCGTAAGTTCAACCTTTCAAGCACCAAATCATTTTGAAGACTATTTTCTAAAAGCGCCTCCAAGGCATTTTGCTCTTTGTTTCCTCCTTCAAGTAGGCATTCTAACATGAGCTTAAACTCTCCATTTTGACCACGCTCAATTTCTTCCACTTCCATATCCCTATAATTTCATCGCAAAAAGTAGAATCATCATAGCGGGGGCTTGGGGAAGGGAAGGACAAATAAGCACAATTATCCCAATGACCATTTTGACGATCACACTTATCACAAATACTCCACTCATGAATTTGAGATTGTGCACACAATTCGCCCCCCGGAGAATTTAAACAATTTTGCCACGAGTGTGGTCCTCCACAATAAGGACAAGGGTCATCAAAGTATGAACAAATACCATCCGGCTAATTNTGCCAAAATGTTCCCCGATAACGGCGCCAATTTTGATGACGTCCAAATCCACTACTAAAAAGTAAATGGACACGGTCGCATGCAATATATTTTACCCAACTATGAGTCGGGGTCGAATCCCACAGAGAACAATATGTAGGCGATTAGGAATGTAAGAGAATTATCACTTATTATGCAATGCCAAACACTTAGAATGGTTGTTGAGAAAATATTATAGATAAATGCGAAAATGTAAACTAACCTAAAAAGCAAGTAAAATGATCAATGGCTACAAGTACAGATACAATGGGAATTACACTCACGTAACGATCTAATATATTTCACAATTTTATAAATATGAGCAAGTTTATTATTTATTAGCCTCGAATAATAAATCTATATTAGCTTATCTCAAAAACTAACAAGACTTCCTAATTGAATTATCCCTAAAACAATTAGGAGATTAATCACACCCGAATATGGCTACAAGTAGTTCATTCCTATACCTAGGTAGAATCTATCAAGTGAGAGTGAACGCCTCAAGTTCTTGTTAATTAATCTTTCCCAACCCTGAATTATTTTTTCCAAAATTAATCCGAAGTGAATGGGAGAGTCCTAGGGTTAGTTAATCCCTTTGGAAATATTCAAGAACAAGAATAGTTAAAGAAACTATAACTCACTTCATAATAAATAAAAATCGTTCAATACATAAGCACAACAAGGTATTTAATCCACACTTTAAATATGAATATTCCCATAAATAAGATTCAAGTGTTGGAAAAAATACTACACACTTAAATATTCAATACAAAGCAAGAAAATGAAGACATGCGCATAAATGAGTAAGCAATTCTCAACCAAAAGCTTCAAATCTTCAAGCCCCAAGTGTGTGTGCAAGAACCCTAGCTCCAAACCTTGTCTTCTTTAGTCTAGGAACTAAAAAATAAGCCAACAATCTGCCAAAGATATGCTAGGTTGTGTATTTGTGGGTTTGGAATTAAGGAGATGTGAATTTCCAAGTCTGCCCAGGTCTGAAGCCGTTGACCGCACCTGCGAAAGCATCCTCGCAGGTGCGGCTCCGCAGATGCGTAAACTCAGGAGATTGCCTATTCCGCAGATGCGGACATGATCACGCAAATGCATCTCCGCATATGCGGATAATGCATCGCAGATGCGAGCCTGTGTGGGATTCCCATCTCCGCAGATGCGAACCAATTAATCACACCAGCAATTCCGCATGTGCGAATTCTTACTGCAGATGTGGTCCCAGTGCATAGTAGCTCAATTACGTATATGCGGTCTTCCTCCTAGCAGATGAGAGGTCGCAAAAGCAACCAGTGTTCCGCAGATGCGGAATCACTGAAGAGTTCTGCGTTGTTTTACTCTTTTTTGCCCAATTTCACTTCAATTGAATTCAAATCACTTCATGGAATCATTTACCTGAAAATCTAACAATACACACAAAAAGCGACCTCATATTATAATTAAAGGATGCAAAATCTAAAGAAAAGAGACTAGAATAGTCTCAAAATTGAAACTTTAAGCTAGAAAAGTTGACCGGATGTGGACTTATGTGTAAACAACCTCGGATTTGAATTTTGATGATTCCAATAGCTCCGTATGGTGATTTTAGACTTGGGAGCGTGTTCGAAAAATTATTTGGAGGTCCGTGGTGGAATTAGGCTTGAAATACCGAAAGTTGAAATTATGGAAAGTTTGACCGGGGGGTTGACTTTTTGATATCGAGGTTGGAATCCGATTCTGAAAATTGGAATACCTTCGTTATGTCATTTATGACTTGTGTGCAAAATTTGAGGTCAATCGGGCGTGATTTGATAGGTTCCGGAGTCGTTTGTAGAAATATAAAATTTCAAAGTTCATTAGGCTTGAATTGGGGTATGATTTGTGGTTTGAGCATTGTTTGAGGTGATTAGAGGGTTCGACTAAATTAGTATGATATTTTAGGACTTGATGGTATGTTTGGATGAGGTACCGGGGGGCTCGGGTGAGTTCCGGGAGGTTAACGGATCATTTTTGGCCTTGGTGAGATTATTGATATTTGCTGCTGCATTCTTTCTGATTTTCTCTTTCGCATTCGTGAGTGGTCCCTCGCGTTCGCGAAGAGTGTTTTCTGAGTGTAAGGTTTTGTTCTTCGCGTTCACGAAGGGGAGGACACGAATGCGAAGGTATGGTCTGTGTGTGCATCGCAAACGCGTGAGTGGTGTCGCGTTCGCGAAGAGGAGTGAGGCTATGGGGACCCCAGGTCCTTGTTCTACGCGTTTGCAAGGTGGTGGTTGCGTTCGCGAAGGTCTGAGCTGGTAAAGCTTCGCGTTCGAGAAGCCACGGTCGCGTTTGCGAAGCCACGATCGCGTTTGCGAAGGGTTAAATTTGTGGGCAGTTGAGTTGTGCTTCGCGCATGCGAGGGACCTGTCGCGTTCGCGAAGAAGAGAGGTCTGGACATAAAGTTTAAGTTCAGAAAATGGGACTTCGTCCCATTTTCCATTTTTAACGATTTGGAGCTCGGATTGAGGCAAGTTTTGTGAAATTTTCAGAGGAAACAATAGGGTAAGTGTTCTTAACTCAATATTGGTTAAATTACCCGAATCCATGGTTGTTTTTATCATTTAATTGGTGAATTAAGTTGGGAAAGTTTGAAAACCCTCTTGGATAAATTTGAGGATTTGAGGGCCGAATTTTTATCGGAATTTAGTAATTTTGGTATGGTTAGACTCGTGGTGGAATGTGGGTTCATATTTTGTAACCTTTGTCGAGTTCCAAGATGTGGTCCCCACGGCCGATTTTTGGAGTTAAAATTTAGAGTTTTATGGAAAAATTGTATTTTCATATGGAATTAATTTCAATAAATTTTATTGACTAAAATGAATTATTTGTGACTAGATTCGAGGAATTCAGAGGCCGATTTGCGAGGCAAAGGCATAGTAGAGTACAGAATTTCACGCTCTGAGGCAAGTAATAGTTTTAAATCTGATCCTGAGGGTATGAAACCCCTGATTTTGTGTCATGTGATTATTTTGGAGGTGACGCACATGCTAGTGACGGGCGTGTGTGCATGCACCGAGGGGATTGTGACTTGGTCCGTCCCGTGGAAACTGTAAAGCTAAATAACTTGTTGATAGTTATGTGCTCTCTATGTGTTGTTGAAACTTGATTATAAGTCATGCTAGAAACCATATTTAGGCTATATATTGGTATTGTTGGGACCCACAGAGTCCGTGTACATGTTGAATTATCTGTTTAAATTGTTTTTTTGTACTCAGTTACAATTTACTTGATTATTTTATCTCAGTCTCTATTGTTCATTATTGATGTATCATATCATTGTTGTTTGGGTTGATTTTATGATTGTTGAGAGCCCGAGAGACAGGAGATCTTTATGACTGAGTGAGGCCGAGCTCCTGATTGTGAGATATTATACTATAGCACGTGAGTTGTCCGTGCGGATCCTTATATTATACTATAGCACGTGAGTTGTCCGTGCGGATCCTTATATTATACTATAGCATGTGAGTTGACCGTGCGGATCCAGATATTTATATTATGGCACGTGAGTTGGCCGCGCGGATACAGATATTTCTATTATGGCACGTGAGTTGTCCATGCAGCACGTGAGTTGTCCGTGCAGATATAGCGCTTGGGCTGTAGGAGCCCCTCCGGAGTCTGTACACCCCCAGTGAGCGCGGGTACCCGTTGAGTGTGAGTGCTGAGGGCTGGGAGCCCAGTGAGTGATTGTTGTCCTGAGAGGTTGTACTTGTTTTTCATTGGTTGATGCACTTAGTTGCTATCTGTTATTGTGGTGAAATTTCTGAAAAATTCTATATCCGGATTACATAAACTTGAATTGTATAAAATTTATTTGACTTAAACGGCCGGATTTCAAAGCATGTCTATTCTTTGCTGGATATACTGAAAATGAATTATAATTGTATAGCTCGTCACTATTTTCAGTTCCTTATTTATTATTGTTACTTGCCGAGTTGGTTGTACCCATACTACACCCTGCACTTCGTGTGCAAATCCAGGTGCTTCTGAATATAGCGGGTGCTAATTCTCTCGCACAGTTGGTTTTTCGAAGATTCAGAGGTAGTTACCGTGTTTCGCAGACCTTGTCTCTCTTTCCCTATCTCTTTGTTTACTGTATTTGGTCTTAGACTATTATAGACCGTATTTTCCCGACTTGTATTCATAATAGATGCTCATGTACTCAGTGACACCGGGTTTTGGAAGTGTTTATATATATAGATTTGTGAGTTTTTATTCCGCTAAATTTAGATATTATGTTTTCAAACTTAAAAGATATGGTGGTTTATTGAGATTGTTGGCTTGCCTAGTATTGAGATAGGCGCCATCTTGACGGGTGAGATTTTGGGTCGTGATAGAGAAGTTCCGTCCGTATTTGATGGGTACAAAGGTGATTATCCATACTGATCATGCGACACTTCGGTACTTAATGAGCAAAAAGGATTCAAAGGCAAGGTTAATGCGGTGGGTGCTTCTATTGCAAGAGTTTGATCTAGAGATTCAAGACCGCAAGGGTAATGAAAACCAAGTGGTGGACCACTTGTCTCGTTTGGAGGAGGAGGGGAGGCCACATGACGGCCTTGAGATAAATGATGCCTTCCCCGACGAGCAACTTCTAGCCATTTCAATGACCGAGATGCCATGGTTCGCCGACTTAGCAAATTATCTTGTGAGTGGTATTGTACTGAATAAGTTCTCTTCAAACCATAGGAAGAGCCGTATCTCTTCCGGATTTGTACCGATAGTATGATTCGACGATGTGTACCAGAGGAAAACACAAGTGGAAGTTCTTAAGGCTTTCCACTCTTCACCATATGGTGGTCACCATGGTGGAGCTAGAACGACAACAAAAGTGTTGAGTTGTGGATTCTATTGGCCTACTCTTTACAAGGACGCTAGCGATCTCGTCAAGCGTTGTGATGAATGTCAAAGGGCCGGCGGGATTTCTAAGAAGAATGAGATGCCCTTCACCACCATCTTGGAGATTGACATTTTTGATGTGTGGGGCATTGATTTCATGGGTCCGTTCATGAGCTCTTGTGGGAACACTTACATTTTGGTAGCTGTGGATTATGTGTCAAGTGGGTTGAAGCCATGGCTTTACCCAACAATGAAGCTTGAAGTGTGGTGGCATTTTTGAAAAAGAACATCTTCACAAGATTCGGTACTCCAAGGGCCATTATTAATGATGGGGGATCGCACTTTTGCAACAAAGCTTTTGATACCTTACTCACCAAGTATGGTTTCACTCACAAAGTCTTGACCCCCTATCATCCTCAAGCAAGCGGGCTAGTGGAAGTCTTCAACCGGGAGATCAAGAGTATTTTGTCAAAGATAGTGAATGCCAACCGGACGGATTGGTCAAAGAAACTTGATGATGCTCTTTGGGCTTATAGGTTGGCTTACAAAACGCCGATTGGTATGTCTCCATACCGGTTAGTGTTCGGGAAAATTTGTTACCTTCCGGTGGAACTTGAGCACAAGGCTATGTGGGCATTGAAGAAGCTTAATCTTGAATGAGATGTCATCGTCAACTTACGGGTGGAATAATTGAATGAGCTTTGATGAATTCCGGTACCATGCTTATACAAGTTCGTCCTTATATAAGGACAAGATGAAGTACCTCCATGACAACTACATCCAGAACAAGGAGTTCAAAGAAGGTGATCTTGTGTTATTGTTCAATTCTCGGTTACGAATGTTCCCGGGAAAGTTGAAGCCTAAGTGGAGTGGTCTGTTTGAGGTTGTGAATGTGACACCCTTTTGGTGCATTAGACTTGAAGAACAAAAATGATGAAGTGTTTAGAGTCAATGGTCACCAGGTAAAGCATTATCTTGGCAAAGTTGATGATGGCCACATTGTGGCGTTAATTCATTTCAAGTGATTGATGGTAATCTGAGTCGTGCCACGACGTTAAATCAGGCACTTCTTGGGAGGCAACCCATGTTTCTTTTTTTATATATTTATTTTCTTCTTTTTAGATGGGTTTTGTATTGAGCTAACTGGGTTTGAAGTGAATTGTAGGAATGAGTGTGCATTACAGGTACTGTGTTCGAAACAATTGGCCAAGTGTTGAAAAAATGTGAACCGCACATTTATTGTGCGGACTGCACAATTTTGTATGCCATAGCAGAGAAGAATCTGCGGCCACACAACTGGAGACCCAAAAATCCAACTCTCTGAAGTTTTGAATTGCAGAGAAAAGGACATTCTGCGGACGCACACAAAATTGTGTGGACCGCACAAATTTCTGCGGCCGCACTCACTTTTGTGAGGACCGCAGAACTTCAGCAAGGTTCAGGTAAAGAGTGCGGACCACACTTAAAATTGTGCAGCCGCACTCAACTTCAATTTTGACCGACTTTGGTCAACCTATAAATAGGACCTCATTGCACTATTCACAACTTTACACACTCTGAACTTTTGAGACCTAAGCAAGCATAGTGCACACAAATTGTTTCACACTCCATACCCATTTCATCAGTTTAGATTCACCCATGCATCCCTCATCACTGGTATGTTCAATTCATGTTTAGATTTTTCAATTTTTCTTAGTTTTTGTTCTTAATTAGTATAGTTATAGTTATTTTTAGACCTAAAATGTCAAATGTTTTTCATGTGTGCTTAAAATTGTGTGGGTAATGTCATGTGTGCTCATTGGGGACTGGGCAGATCATTCATCATGATTAATTTACAAATTTCATGTCTAAATTGTGCAAAAATATGAAAAACCTATAGTCAATGTCGTTTGATTTCAAATTGTGCGGCCGCATATGAAATTGTGCGGTCCGTAGATTTTCAATTAGGGAAAAATGTTAATCATGAAATCTGCGGCCGCACTCAAAATTATGCGGTCCGCAGAACAATTGTGCGGTCACACTTTGGAACTTCATAGAACCAGTAGTCTGAACCTGGTTTTGTGCGGCCGCACTCAAAATTGTGCAGTTCGCACTTCAGCATGTGCGACCGCACTTTAAAATTGTGCGGTCCGCACAAGGCAGTCTGCGGCCGCACTCAATATTATATGGTCCGCACTGTCTCTTTTGTACACTGATTTCCTTCAACTGTTAACATGCTTCTGAACTTTAACTGACGTATGTGCTTTGTAGACAATGGTTCGATCACGAGGCAGAGGTGATACATCTAAAGGGAGGGGTGAACCCTCCCGAGGCCGAGGAAAGGGCACTCCACCTCTGGCAGTGCAATCAAAAGCAATAGCCAAAAAGTCAACCACTGGGAGAGGTAAGGCCACAGAGCCCTTAGAATCAAGCTCGTATGTCCCGTCTAGGGAAGCCTCTGAGGGTCACTCAGTGGAGGTACAACTTGAGGCCCAGTCCCAACCACCACAATTCATTGGGAGATACCAACTATGCAGCAAACCCTCCACCACAACAAGTTCTTCTGAGGGTTCTGATATCGGTAGCCAGGGTTCAGAGCCCTCCTCTACACACACTCCCTCTGCACCAGTTGCAGTAGATGATGATGATGATGTTCCTGATTATGGTAGGGGTGGTAACACTAGAGTGGGCGGCCTAGAGAGGTCGAAGAAGAAGGAAGTGTGGGAAGACAGGTTCGTGAGTTTGACTGCCTTCACAAAGTTCAGAGAGTGGTAGCCCCAGAGATCGCTCACACTTGAGCGACAATTCTTGTTAAAGGATTTGGATAAATACAATCCAAATGTCCTTAAACACTTCGGGGAGCGCAATAGGTGGATGTTGTTTACCCAGAATGTTATGGATGCCAAAGAACACTTGGTACGGTAGTTTTATGCCAATGTGGCACATATCAAGAAGGGTACCAAAGTGATCAAAGTGAGAAATTTGAAAGTCAGATTCGACCCAAGCACTCTGAACACTTACCTGGGATTCGAGGAGGTAGAGGCAATCTAGTACTTGGAGAAGCTTGCTATGGGTGATGCAGCTCACCCTTGGCTAGCAGAGATGCTGGCAGCACCAGGACCACCACCACCGTGGATCACAGCTGGGGTTCCCATTGTACGGGCCACCCTCAACTTTGAAGCAAAGGGGTGGCAAACTTTTGTTTGCAGCCGTATTGACCCAAGCCAGAATGAGAACAATCTTCCGATTCCCCGAGCAGTTTTGGTGGCATCTATCATGGCTGGGTACCCAATTAATGTGGGTGACATCATGTTGGACAACATGTCAGTGGTTTTCCCAAAAGGTGAAATCTCCTACCCATATCCCAACACCCGCACAGAATATCTCACGGATGCAAATGTGGAGCCGAGGAGTTTTGATACAAAAGTGCGGGCCAAGAAGCCCTTCTTATGTTACTCCTTGCAAGGTCCGGGAAACCCAAAGTTCAAGGGTAAGGAAACTACCACCGTTGGAAAGTCTGATGAGCCCTCGATGGTGGTTATAGATTCTACTGCTGAGCCATCTACAGCTCCCATGCCTTCCACAACAGCCAGTCCTTCCACCGAGATAGCTGACATGCCACCACCTTCATCTTCTAGACCATCAGCATCAGTACCAGTGCCTGCCTCATCCACATATCCACTCACTGCGCTACGAGTCTCCCAGACATTGGTGAGTCTCAACAACTGGATGCAGGCAGCTACTTCAAAGTTGTCTAACATATCCAGTGACGTTGCAGCAAAGTCTTCTACACCAGCAGCACCATAGGTTCCTCCGTCAGTGGAGGAAAAATTAAAGAAGATCTTGGACAACCAGAAGACCATTATGGATACACTGGTGGCACTTGAGGGAGCTATTGAGGAGTTGGGAAAACAAGTGAAGAAGACGAGGAAATCCCAGGCCTCGAAGAAATCAGTGGAGAGATTGAGAAAGGAGGTGACAAAGATTGCAGCAGCTGGTGATTTACCATTTGACCTAGTGATGGAGACAGATCCATCAGTACCAGCAGACCCAGCAGCACCATCAGCAGAGGCACCAGCTGGCCAGTCTGACAAGACAGACCTTGCTGCCCATACTGCCGAGGAGATATTCACCAACCCCGTTATTCCCCGAGCAGAGGATCATGAGATCCAGTTGGAGGAGCCCGAGGGTGGTGATGCTGACATGCACCCTGAGACCACATAGGGAGTTTTCTTTACTCTCTACCCTCCCTTATTTTGATTTTGCTAAGCATTGAGGACAATGCTTATTTTTATTCACGGGAGTGGTCTATTTTTGTTGGTTTGATTTGATGACATTGGCCTATAATAACTTTAATACTATTTTTCTTTTATCTTTATTTTCTCTTTCATTATGGATATTTACTCCCTATCTTTTGATGTATATATTCTATTCCCCTCGGTTTGTATATTCATTTGTCTTACTTTCAGTAGCTTATTTCATAGCTTCTTTATTTTGTTTTCTTAGTAGTCTAGCTTCTTATTTATGTTAATTTTTGATTCGGTAGCTTCTTTTTATGTTTAAGTGAGCAATAAGCCTTTGGTTTTCTTAGTGTCACGGTTATTTCCAAAGGTGGGCTTTGTGTGAACCGGGTAGCTCTTCCCAACGATGGATGACGTGACAACTTTCTTAAGGGATTGAGTCCGTTTTTTATGTTTAGGTTGAAACATTAGTGTTAGTGAATAAAAAAGGGTCAAGCATGCTTCACTTGGTACCAACACACTTAACTACATGCTTATAGTTAAAAACAAGCTTTTGGAAAGAAATGACTCTAGTTAGTGACATTGTGACTCTTGTGTTGACTTAGGCAATCATCAGGTCGTTTAGTTGAGCCATTAGTGATCTTCAATCTTAAATACTGAGAGTATAAGAGGAGGAGTTTGGGATCCACAGTGACCTACATGAATGTGCAAACTTCCTTGATGAGTAAATTCAACTCTTGATGCTCAAGTGTCACATTAGAGCAATTTGTGCTTTAACATTCCAAATATGGCCTTGTTGATAATTCATGAGTGTGTGGGTAATTGTTGGTCTCAATTGATGTGTGTTTGATGCAACTTAGGCCAGCTGAAATAGCTCTTTTCTTGTGGAGGTAGGAATTACCTTATTTGCTTGAGGACAAGCAAAAGCTTAAGTTTGGGGGAGTTGATAAGTAGGGATTTTGACTACTTATTTGCACTCTTTTACATTAGTTTTAGCTCAAAAATGCTTAAAGGTATTTCCGAAAACTGATAAAATGTGCTTACTTGCAAGAGCATTGGAAAAAGAGCCAAAACAATGAAATTCAACTCAAGAAGGAGTATTTTTGGACAAGGACTAAAACTAAGCAAAAAGATCAAAGTGTGTACCGCACAATATTGAGTACGGCCGCAGACTATGAAGGACCTCTGACAGAATTCCTTTGCAAAGTGCGGACCGCACAATTATTGTGCGGCTGCAGAAGATGAGGTTCAGATAGATGGAGTTCTGAGTCCATGAAAAAGTGCGGACTATGCTATTATTGTGCGGCCGCAGAATTCAAGAGTGCGGCTACACTCAGAAATGTGCGGTCCGCAGAAGTCCCTCCTGTCAAGCTCCAATTTAAGAGTGCGGCCGCACTCAGAAATGTGCAGTCCACAGAATCTAATGACGTGCGGATGCAACCCATAATTGTGCGGCCACAGAAGTCCATCCTGTCAAGCCCAGCTTCAAAGTGCGGACCGCAGACAGAATTGTGCGGCCATAGAACCTCCGCATG
>AWOL01S0008977.1:18921-89685 GCA_000715115.1 Nicotiana otophora
CTACTGGGGTATCAAATCCCATTCGCTCCCCTAACTTTCGTCTCTCAGTGTCATTGTCGGCCCAGTAGAGTGCTTTCTTCGTTGGTATTCTTTCCGATCTCTACGCATTTTACCGCTCCACCGAAAATTCTCTCTACCCCTACTGTACTCCGGCTTGGTAGTTTCCACCGCCGGTCCAGGGTTGAGCCCTAGGATTTGAGGCGGCCTTAAAAAGCCACCTACAGACGCTTTACGCCCAATCATTCCGGATAACGCTTGCATCCTCTGTATTACCGCGACTGTTGGCGCAGAGTTAGCCGATGCTTATTCCCCAGATATTGTCATTGCTTCTTCTCGGGAAAAAGAAGTTCACAACCCGTGGTCCTTCTACCTCCACGCGACATTGCTCTGTGAGGCTTTCGCCCATTGCGAAAAATTCCCCACTGCTGCCTCCCCTAGGAGTCTGGGCCGTGCCTCAGTCCCGAATATACAACATGGGTGGAACATATGCTCCACTGGAAAGTCTATAATGATTCTAGAAGTAATAAGCAAGCCAACCATAAACATAGTGCATGGGAAAATGAACTTTGTCACGATCAAGTTGCAAAGAGTATAAAACCTTATTCTAGTCGTTGTAGATGCTTGCTAAAATCAGGACCGCAAGGCTGACCCTCCGTCCGCTTGTCATCCTGCTCGCCGTTTTAAAAGTCTCTTGCCCATTGAAGTCTCCTTCTTTAGAAGGAAACACGAAAGTGCATAGCCAACTTGATAAAAAGTCTGCCAGGTACGTGTCTTCTCTTTTTATAGTCTTCACCTCAAGCTTAGAAAGAAATGCTTTTTTGTATTTGACCATTTGGCTGCCTCAATTATAGCTCCAGGGATTATATGTTGATTTTAAATGTGCAATCTTCTTCTCTTTCCTCGGTGAAGCATGTTGATATCTTAAAGCTCAATATTGTATCCACTTGCTCAAGGAGATCATTGCACCAATAAGATATGAACCTCCTCCATCAAGGAATATGCACACTTGAAATCAACATAAAATCCCACTAGAGCTATAACTGAGGCAGTCAAATTGTAAAGTGCTAAGAAAACAATTTATTTTTTTTAAGCTTCTTAAGAAAACGATAAACACATATTTGGCAGCCTTCGTCATTTTGGCTATGCACGTTCATGTTTTCTTTAAAAGAAGGTGACTTCAATCGGTCAGGATTTTTAAAATGGCAAGTATGATGACAAGCGGACGGAGGGTTTGGCTTGCAGTCCCGGTTTTGGGAAGCATCTACAATGGCTAGAATAAAAAATTCCATTCCTTGCAACTTGATCGTATCATTATGCACTTGCCAATTTAGCTTCTGTTCCAGTGATTGTGGTATATTTGGGAGAGAACGTTGTAATGTACTTCGACAAAAGGATGCGAGAAAACACATTTATTGTGGGGTAAGTTCAATGTGGATTTAAACCATGTTGAATAGTTTTCATACTTATATAGTGTGTGGATAACAATATAATAACGCACAGGAGTTGGAGTCAAGTTATTTCATAAGCGGTTTTAACTGTCTCTCTTCAAGGAATGACAAATTCTTCATTGTTGAGGCATATAATCCACTCGGATTTTGGCGGATTTCACCAACTAGATTTTGTTCCTTGGTGTACTGTGATGGCTAACCATATGATGCAGCGGTGTGATTTCACCATGAATCAACTATATCATATTCTTTTGGCAAATAGTTATTGGTTCTCTTGACACATGGCTATTGATTCATTTACTTGTGACTTGTGATATTTGTAGTATTGGATGGCATAGATGGTTACTGGAAAGCCATTATAACCTGGAAAGATGGTGCATCAATTAGAACTAGTAACGTATATGCTTAGGACACTTCTCCTTGAACTGTTGCTAAGGTCGGTTATCTCATTATATACTTCTTTTTCTCTCTCGGGTTCCTGTGTTATTTTATTGGCATCATCCAGATTTTTCATTGCCGCACTTGAATTTCCCTTGTACTTTTCCTGTTTACAGCCTTTTCTTTTTTCTTTAAATAAAAAATTGCAGATTAGTAATGAAAAAGCAAGAAATACCTCATTAACATGCACAGGTCCCATTTGCACAAAAATTCCAATGTGCAGATCTTTTGGCCTAGCAGCAAGCCGGAGTTAACTCATGATAACTCTTAGACCTGACTTCCGATGAATGAGAAGTCTAATCCACGAAATAATTTAATCTATGGACAACATCGTTGTGGTAAAGGTCGCCAAAGGTGGCGGTACCACCATCTACAGGTCGAGTCATGAGATCTAAAGTGCAAATACTCGACGCAGTGAATCAAGAAATTCGGGTGATATACATACGAAGGCTTGTTCAAAGGGATTGGAAGTGCTTTTGTAAGCATACTCATAGAGAAGAGAGAAGGTAAGATCGCGGCTTACTGGTTGGCATCTGAAGCAGCCGCCAGGTTATCAACAGCTTTTGACGCTTGAACGCTTGCTGCATTTGACCCTAAAGATCGGTCATCTGCAGAGTAGTAGTGTCTGCAACGAAATAGTTTATGATGTTGTTTTATTTACTAAGCAATTTGAGTCTGAATGAATGTGTGAAAGACTTCATGTCATGCATTGGTGCATTTTTACATTCAACCAACAAAAGATAAAGTTACTAATACAAATTTTACACCTATGATGTGGACAACTTAGGTTTTCATTGTTAGATTTTGATATTGATTTCGTTCTTTATATTTCCTCTATCTCACAATTTATTGTTGTTATCAGATTGTCAGGAAAACAACCACTTTAATCGAACAATCACACATTTGATTTTCCTGATGGTAACTTTGAATATCATGTAATTGGTGATAATTATGAGTATGCTGTGGTGGATATTATAGGAGAGGCAATCATCATCTTGTTCGTGTTTGGTATTGATTCCCAAGGGTTAATTTTACATCGACTTGGTTAATTTTATAATTGAGTGTTTATTTTTCAGACTCCTCACTGCATATTAATGGGGCTTAATGTGTCGTGTCAAATAAATTATGTTGCTTCGACTGAATAACGTTATTGCACCGAATATACAGTAAAATGCATTGAAAATTTCTTATGGGTAGTGCTTTTTTTTATCAATTTAGTGGTGTTCCTTGCCTCAGGTATGTAGTTGATACTGTGTTTTCTCAGAGTTCTTTGAATATGCAGAATTCAAAGTTCTTTATCTTCAATTGCACATTATATGATACACATGATACAAATCATTGGAATCAAGTGTATTCTCATTAACTTAGAAAGTAATTTTAGTAAATTTTCAGGTTATATTCCTTCTTTTTCAAATACTTGTGCCTACTTTAGCCCTATGGGATTTGTGGATAACAGAAGTGGCCTACATTCTGGGTTTCAGTGCCTTGTGATTTAGTAAATCATTTGACCTCTTTGTTTTGGATATTTACACATTCTTTGTCACTTGAGACACCTGTGATATGTTCACAGAACCAATAATTAATTACTCTTATATTTCTTCATATGACATAATTCCTCTAGGAGGATTCTCTTAAATATATTTTCATAGGCAGCAGCGATAAAATTGTGTTTGTGTGACCTATAGGTCACGTGTTCAAGCCATAGAAGCAGCCATTAATGCATTAGGGTAGGCTGTATATATCACACTTCTTGGGATTACGGTCCTTCCTCGGACCCTGCGTGAATGCAGGATGCTTTGTGCACCCCTGCTGCTCCTTTTTTTTTTTTATGCAGAACCAATTGAAGACGACACGATGACGCTGATGGTATATCTTAAAAAGGTGCTGCACTTCATGCCTAGTTTAACTCTTCAGCAATTACACTTAGATATATTGATGGTGTGCTCTCTACCATGTAAATGCTGGCCTGTAAAATTATCAGTATGTAGGGTCAGCTATATTTATTCTGTAAACTTCTAAGTTTTGTATACCATAAAGAATAATTGGTCTCCAGCTATTTTGGGACTGAGACAACATTTTTATATTTCTTGTTAGATGAATGGTAATTAGTTGGTATATGTTTGAACTTTGTAACGACTTGATAGGTTTTTAACTACTAATAGTTTTGCACAAGTTGTATATATAGTATAGTTCACGATTTGCAGGTTCAGTTTATGAGTCAATTATGCCATTGCTTAAAAAAGGAAAGAAATTGGTGAAAACTTTTCATATGTTTCCGTTATATAAATTTGTGATTATTATGAAAAGCTAGTTGCATGAAATTTTCTGTGTGTAAAGTGGTATCATGTTTTCTTATCTCTTTCCTTTTCAGATGACCAGATGCTATATCTAATTATTACACAATTACGCATAACATAATGAGAGAAAATAGGTCAATTAGAACAAAAGTATGCTATTTTTTTAATCCTTAAGACTCTTAACAATGATATACTAAAAGAAAAAACAAATGGTAAAAAGCAAACTGACAAATTAACTACCATACAGTCACCTAAAAATGAAAATAGGACAACCCTGCGAAATGGGGAAAACGCAAAACTAAGTGGATTCCATTTTAAAGCTTGAGATTTTAGAAGAGAACTTGCCATTATAAAGCACATTGTTTTTCCATTAGGGCCTAAGGCGTTACACAAATGTACCTTTATTAAAATGGTAGTAGTAATATATTTTTAGAAAAGTGTAAAAACAAATGTAATAATATTGTGGTACAAAATGATTCCCTTTTACAGTTCACACACACCTCAACTTCCCATGCAAAGTGCATTAGGAAATATTTTGCAGAACCATAACAAGGAGTACCCTCAAAAGACTCCATTTTAGTTTCTAAAAGAATTGCACAGTTTCACAAAACTCTGTGTTTCTCTTTATGGAGCCAAATCATCCATTTTAATCATCTCAAGCAATGGAGTTTCCTCAATTTCCTCCTAGTATGCACCTCTCATTTCAACTATCTTCTCATGTTTTTTAATGCATTGTTTTCGTATTGACTCCTTAATACTAATAAATCTTTTGTTTTTCCAGTAATGTATAAGAATCAGCTACAAGAGTACACGCAAAAAATGGCCAAACCTCTCCCAATTTATCATACTGTTAATGAAGGTTTTACACATGCGCCAAAGTTCAGATCAACAGTCTTGGTTGATGGATCCAAATACGAATCAATGTCAACTCATCCCACTAAGATACAAGCTGAGCAAGCAGCTGCAAAACTAGCTTATGAATACATTTACAAAAAAATTGATGCTACAGAATGTTCACTTCTTTATAGGGTACTCTTCACTTGTTTCTTTCTTAATATCTAAACATTTCTCTTTTGCTTAAAATACATTACTTGTTTGTCTTTTGTTGGGTTCAAGGAACCTCTGTTGTGCAAATCCATTCTATATGAATTTGCTATCAAGAAGAACCTGAGGAGGCCTATATATAACCCCGGATATGAAGGGCCAAGTTCAGTTTTTATTTCCTGTGTGTCTTTGGGATTTAGAACTTACAAAGGTGAGGTAGCTGGAAGTAAGAAAATGGCAGAGCAATTAGCTGCTCGAGCCGCTATTGAATCACTCTTAGGTATGTTGATTTACTGGGTTTTTTTGTTCTATCTCAAAGCTTAAAGGCTATTTCTATGCAAAGACCTGTTGTCTAACCTCTTAAAAATCTTGAAGAAACTGATGATGGAACTCTTTCCCAAATCATTAAGTCCAAAGATAAGTTCCATCCTGGTATACAACCCAAAAAGGAAGCTGGCTCTGATGAGAAAATCTTACCCAACTGCTCTGGTTAGAAGATCCTAACTATAATTGATTTGTTTTTTGGAAATTATACTAATTGAGTCACATCTTGTGTTGTTCTGACTAGGTAATTTACAAGGCCAAACATATAAGTGTCATCCTGGTATACAAATAAAAAATGAAACTGGCTCTGCTGAGAAAATCATGCCTAAATACTCTGGTGAGAAATCCTGACTACAATTGAATTATTATGAAAATTATACTCGTCGAGTCACATCTCATGTTGTTCTGAACAGGAAATTTACAAGGCCAAAAAGCTAGCATTGAGGTAAAACACATACCCACCTTGATGTTTAAAATATCAAGATTGATCTAGCTTTGTAAATGAAGTATAGTAAATGTTCAGAGGGAGAGCTCACTGGTAATATATTTCTTCATTTACAGCGAGCAGTTGTTTGTTTCAACTCTGATGGCACCGTTGGCAATCCTACAAGTGGACCAAAGCGTAAAACCGAAACCAACAACTGGGGAAGGAACAAAATGAAAAGATTTGGTTATTGACACTTTGACTGTAAATGCCACTGTTGACCCGACTGGGATCATGAACTTATTCTGCAAAATTTAACTCATCTTTGTATAAATTTGATGATACAGTATTTTCATATGCTGCTAATCTTTCACTGCATTCTCTGCTTAATGCTATTGATTAAGAAACACTCACTGTTGCAACAAGGATTATAAATAAAGAAAAACATAATCATGAAAATAGAGTAGCAGTGTTCCAATCAGAGAGAAGTGCAAACAGGTTTCTAAGACCTATTTAGGCTATTCCAGATTTATGTAAATCCACATGTGTAACCTCCCTGTCTCCAACTGTATGGTACAGTGACAGCTTAGTATATTAAGCAGCAAACACATTTTGATTTAAAAAAAAGCCTCAAACACATCGCTAGGTTAGCCTCCCGCTTCCAATTACTCAAGAAATCCAACTAAAGGTTTCAGGCCAATTATTCTCTCAAGAAATCCAACTAAAGGTTTCAGGCCAATTATTCTTTCTGCTTGCTGCCTCAGACTGGTAGCATAGTACTCTCTTCAGTGTGTTAATGATCTCCTTGGTCGTACCGTTCATGGCTTGAGTACGAATTAAACATGAAGCAGTGTCACTTTATACAAATGTTAAGATAGTAAAAACTTTTGTGAATTGTATTGAAAACTGGAAACACAGCCAACCAAAATCATCAAAGAAGCTCTCTATTGCCCATAAGTTATTGAAGGGCTGATCGGGGATTCCAAAACTAGACAAACGTTTCTTGATATCTCTTGTTCAATTATAGAGTTGGTCCATCCCAGCATCCCCTTGACTGCTATCCTGCCTTACTATGTCAGGATAAATGATACTATTCCCAGTGGAAAAAAAGTGGCTTGAGCAGATATATGTTCAAATCCATATCCAAAACACTTCCCATCAGATTCACTTACCTGATCAAAGTATTTTCTATCTTCAGGCAATGTGGCTTTTTCCACCATTTTGATCAGTCTGTCGATTTCTTACTCTTTTCTTCCTGAAACTGAATGTAACTAGTTTAGAAACACAAACACCACAAATTACAGAGACTGTTCAATCTCTGCTTTCAATAGAGTGACAATAAATATCCTAAGTGACTCTCACCCGAACAATTGATCATAAGGAAGAGAAATTTAGGATGAAGGAAATTTCTTTATCTTTTGCTTTCAAAACTCAGAAGGATACCAGTACCAATGACAACTGAGTATGGTGATTGTCTAGCCATCCAACAAATGTCCACCTCAGCTGATCCTGAAACGATGTACCATTACTTGTCTCATGGCTGCAGATTAGGTTAACTTAGGGCAAAAGTAATCTTAGACAGCAGAAATTCTGTTAGTAAGCAGAATTTGAAGAGAGGGCCGTCATGTGTAAATACTGAGCCACAACAACATCATTGCCACTTAGCTAGTGGTGCTCAAAGAAGTAGGAAATCAATCAGTGGAGCTTAGTATAGATCAATTTTCTGGTTTATGATACACAATGAACAGTCACTGTCATACATTTGGGCCTGACAGAGATGCATAGATTAGGCCTGTCAAGAATCTATCAGCCAGAGAACAGAGGAACAAAGATTCAGTACTTCAAAAGTGGTACTCAATTTATGTGAGAGGAACAACTGCTCAACCCCTGCTACACATTCACCTGATTCTTTTCTTCCTGTCAGATCTCTGATAAACTTAAGGCAACTATTCCTCCACTTTTGTTCTATGATGCTTAAGTGCAAGGATGATGGACCATATATCTCAGCACATCTCCTTTCTACCAACATCAATGAGGAGATACAGATTGTACGCACCAAATAACAAGAAAGGAGTTTCCCCTCTGCTGCGCAGTTGCTTAAGATAAAAAGTTTCTCATGTCTACTGGATAGAAGAAGAACTAAAAACAAGTGCTTGCGCTTTGCTTCCCCGTGTGCATTAACTATATATTCTCAACATGTATGGAGATGGCCTTATGGCCAGCGCAATAGAAAATATTACAGCCGCTGAAATCTAGTGGTAAACTTTCACACTCCAGTACTACCAATAGTCTCCACAGGTACAAACACCTCCACTGAAGTGATGAAAACGGTTATTATCCCGAATGATTATCAATCTACCCACAATCTTTGATATGATCTTGATAGCAGTATGACAATCTCCACAAACCCTTAAATTTTTCATCACACGAATTGGTCTCCCAAATGGTACGTTTAGAATTGCAAAAGCAACGGCTAATTTTTCGCTATGATACTTGAGCATGTGTGCCTTCTCCTCTTCATCCACATCATGCAGGACCAATTTCGTGGCAGAGACATAACCCTCCTGCTTCATTAGTAACTCTAACTCTTCCAAGAAAGCATATATTCTTTTACTGTCTGAATGCATGGTATCCCCAACTGAAAAAAGATGAATCTGATTTTGCAACTCAACCCAGCTGTAACCAGGCATTTTCCTTACACCTGTATCCCTCATTTTTAATCTCATCTTGCTAACATCACGCCATCTACCAGAAGCTGCATATAAATTTGAGAGAAGGACATACATCCCTGCATTCCAAGGCTCTAAACTGAAAATCATTTCAGCAGCCTTTTCTCCTAATTCAGTATTTCCATGGATCCTGCTTGCCCCAAGGAGAGCACCCCAAGTTGCTGCATCTGGTTCACAAGTCATGTCCTTCATTAGATTTTGAGCATCATTCAGGCGCCCAGCTCGTCCCAGAAGGTCAATCATGCAAGTGTAGTGTTTCGGGTTTGCAGTTATTCCATAATCGCGACCCATTGAGTAAAAGTATTCCATGCCCTTGTCAATCAGGCCAGTATGGCCACAAGCAGACAATACACCAACCTATAAAGAAAAGGACAAAAGAAAGATGAAACCTAAATAACTGTATGTATAAAATTAAAAAAAAACATGCACATAAGAGGGAACAGGGAAGTATTGAGAATACAAAGATTGTGTCAAAACCCTATATCAGATGATGGTTGGTCTCTGTAGCGTGACTGTTCAACTAGAAAGAATAGACATGCAAAGGTAACCCACAACACACTGGAGCACTCTTTACATAAAATCGCATTAAGAAATTAGGGATGGAGTGGTTTTGAACACTTCCATAAATGCAAAAGCAGTTCTAAAATAACCTTGAAATCATTTTATAAAATTAATAATGTATCAACATTACCATGGTGACATCATCAGGTTTGAAACCCGCTTCTTTCATTGATTTGAACAGTTGAAGAGCTTGTTTGCCAAAACCATGCCTTGCATAACCAACGATCATTGTATTCCAAGAGACAACATCTTTTTCCTCTATTTCCTCGAACACATCATATGGCTCATCAATGCTTCCACACTTACAATACATTGCTAGGAGCGCATTTCCCACGTAGCAACCAGTGTGATATCCAGCCTTGACAAGCAGTCCATGTATTTGCTTTCCTAACTCGAAAGCAGCAATGTCAGCACACGTACTCAAAGCGCAAGTAAATGCGGACCTATTTATCCTCCCGCCATCTCTCTTCATTTCCACAAACATGCGCAATGCCTCCTCACTATTGCCACTTTGAGCATATCCAGCAATAATTGCTGCCCAAGAGATGCAATCACGACAAGGCATACAATGAAATAAACTTCTGGCACTCACGATATCCCCATTTTGAGAATAACCTGTTATCATTGTGTTCCAAGAGCTAACGTTCTTACAAGGCATTGCCTCAAAGAATTCCCTTGCCAAGTCCATCCTCTTAGACTGCACATATCCTGCAATCATTGCATTCCACGAGACCTCATTTTTCTCTGGCATCTCATCAAAAATCCTCCTAGCCTCATCTACCATCCCATTCTGTACATAACCAGAAAGCATTGAAGTCCAGGTAAACACGTCTCTAATAGGGGACTCATCGAACAACTTCCTCGCTTCCTCCAAATTATCATTCTGGGCATAACAAGAAATTATTGTGTTCCATGAGACCTGATCCTTAACAGGCATTCTATCAAAAAGCACCCTCGCCTCAGCCAATAAATGCTTCTTCAAATACCCGCCCAACAAGCAATTCCAAGAAACCAGCGGCCAATTGTCCTTTGACTCAAACAATTTCCTCGCCTCCTCAATCCTCCCATTCTGAACATACGTAGCCAGAAGTCCATTCCACGATATTTCATTCTTCACAGGCATCATGTCAAAGATCCTTTTAGCATCAGCAATGTACCCATTCTGGGCATACCCAGAAAGCAACGCATTCCACGAAACTACGTCTTTAACAGGCATTTGATTAAACAACATCTTAGCTGCCCCAAAATTCTTACTCTTGATATACCCACTAAGCATAATGTTCCAGGATACCAAGTCTCTTTGAGGCATTTCATCAAACAACTGCTGAGCGATGTCCAATCTGCCGTTCGACAAGTACCCAGATATCATTGCATTCCAGGATACAGAGGACTTGGCAGGCATGGAATTAAATAAGCACAGTGCGGAATCGCATTCTCCTTGTCGCATGTGTTGGGTGATGATCCTGTTCCATTGCACTATGTCCGAGCTACTGACTTTTTCTGCCTTCGCCGGTGGTTTACAGCCGGGTAACTTGGGACTTTTTCTGCGTGGTAATTCTGCTCTGAGATGACTTGCTGGTTCGTTTAGTAGTGAACGCGAACAAATGCTGTGCAATCTTCTGAAACGCATTGTGAAATCTCGCACCATTGGTATCAGACCATTATTTTCAAACTCTACACTTTGGCGGGAGGTAGTTGCACGTCTATGGATCAGATGATGGGCCATCTTGAGCCCAAAAATCCATCTTGGACCAACAAGTCAGACCGTACAAATTCATTTCTAGCCCGCAGAATGTTATTAGAATGAAAAGTTTAACTTATAAATTGGCAATATTCAAAAGATATCTAAGAATAACTCTCTAGGAGAAGTGAAATTTGTATCTTGAAAAATTAATTCAAGTTACCTACATGTAAAGGTGACCAGATAAGTTGAACTCTTTTTTTTTTTTTATTACAAGAAAAGAAAGAAAGTAAATCGACTTTTTTCCCCCAAGATGCGATTAAAATTCAAATAGTAAGTTGTCTTAGAATTAAAATGAGATAATGGTGCCTGCAGAAAAAAGGCAACGGAAATGGGCAAGAAACACTTTTAGCTCGCGATCGAAACTATTTACGTCATTTTCTTTGCTTTAGTCATGAGTTGACAGAAAAGAATCATCAGCAGCATATAAGTCACTGGACTAGTTTAGAGTCCAAACAAAATTAAAACAAAAGGCAAATTGTGGACTGATCTAATCACATATACCGTTAGAAAATTGAAGGTTGAATTATGCAGACCGATTATTTTCTTAATTGATACATCAATACATTACCACTTTATTAATTAACCATACTGGCAAAGTTCAAATCTTTGGCGTGATCAATAATCTTAGCATAAACTGAAAATTCCGACCAAATAAAACGACAAAGTGGATATAGCCCTCTTTTATTAATGAGAACTTTGACTCGATCCAATTTTTCCAAATTGAGAGACATGTCTTCTTGGTAGACGAAAGTAATATAATTTGCGTCAGAAACTATTTATATTTGATACTCGAAAAAGTATATAAAACATGTATATTCTTGTATATAACATACAGAATGTATATATATATATAAAAATATATATATATTTTCGGCTATTATTTTGAGAGCGGTTATACAATGTCATTTTTCCAATATTCAATGTGCTAAGGCCCAAGGACATTAAGGAGGAGACAACCTTTTTGCGGAGCGATTTGCAGTCGTAAATTATATTTGTGTCATCTTTTAACCTACACCCTATTTTAAAAAAATATTGATTTGGTAGCCAACTAATAAAAAATCCATAATAATATGAAAATTATACCCCTCACAAAAGATATAAAACCTGCATCACGCATTAATCGCGTGATCTGCAACCTCGTTCGTGAAAAAGATATCTTCCATCACTCTGTCACTCATCAAAAGATCTCCTTCAACCCTGGTCGAAGATCTCCTCTCCTCTCAGCAACTTTATCAAAAATCAGAAATTTGAACCAAACTCATCTTTAGAATTCAAAATTACAAAATACATTGTAAGTATTGCAATTCATCTTTAGAATTCACATTAGTTTGTAAAACTGATTGAGCTTCATGATATATGTTTCTACAGTTATTTTTGTAATTCGTCATGCTTTTTAAGTTTTGAACTTAAAAAAACAAAATATGAATTTAATTAACGCCTATAGATATTTTCAGTTATGGTCATTTACAAATCACATTTCCATGAAGTTGTTTGACGGATATAACATGAAGATTTTCACTTATAGATCTTCAAAAACTTTTCAAAACTTCAAATTTAATGCGTGAAGGATATAGAATAAAGTTGTTTCACGTTGAAGTCTGAAGTTTCAATGAAACACAAGCTAAAACTTCATGCTAATGTAGCATGAAGTTGTTTGACATTGAAGTCTGAAAGTTTCAATCAAATACAAGCTAAAACTTCATGCTCATGTAGCTTTGTCCTATAGTACGTAATTTTGTAAATGACTTTTTTCTAAACTTCATACTAAAACATGCTGAAGTTATTTAGTTCTTCTGCTAAAACTTCATACTAAATATGCTGAAGTTTTATCCCGCAATATGTAATTTTGTAATGAGTTTTTTCCTAAACTTCAGACTAAACAAGCTGAAGTTTTTACGTTCATTTGCTAGTACTTCAGACTTAACATATTGAAGTTTTGTTAGACTTCACGTTGAAGTCTGAAAGTTTCAATCAAATACAAGCTAAAATTTTATGCTCATGTAGCATGAAGTTATTTCACGTTGAAGTCTGAAGTTTCATATGAAATATAAAGCTAAAAACTTCATGCTAATGTAGCATGAAGTTGTTTCAAAGATATATAATATAAAACTTCAAACTAAACATGCTGAAGTTTGGTCCTACATTACGTAATTTTGTAAATGACTGTTTCCTAAACTTCATACTAAAACATGTTGAAGTTATTTAGTTCATCTGCTAAAACTTCATACTAAACATCCTGAAGTTTTGTTTGCAGTCTGTAATTTTGTAATGAGTTTTTTCCTAAACTTCAGACTAAACAAGCCGAAGTTTTTATGTTCATTTGTTAAAACTTCAGACTTAACATGCTGAAGTTTTGTCATACAGTCTGTAATTTCTGATGAGTTTTCGCAAAACTTCATACTTATGCATGCTGAAGTTTTTTTAGTTTATTTGCTAAAACTTCATACTAAAACATACTGATGTTTTGTCCTGCAATCTGTAGTTGCGTAATAAGTTTTTTCCTAAACTCCAGACTAAACATGCTGAAGTTTTTATGTTCATTTGCAAAATCTTTAGACTAAACATGCTGAAGTTTTTATGTTCATTTGCAAAAACTTTAGACTAAACATGCTGAAGTTTTTATGTTCATTTGCAAAAACTTTAGACTAAACATGCTGAAGTTTTATTCTGCAGTATGTAATTTTCTAATGAGTATTTGCTAAACTTCATACTTATTGACGAGCTAACAACACAACACAAAATTATGCTCGCTAGTCGAATATAGTATAGAAAATATCGTATCCACAGGGATTGGAGTTAAACAGTGTTTTCGTAGTTTATAACTTTTTTGCTATTCAAAATGATCAATAATTTAGATTTGTGTGGATTAAAACTAACATTAACTAAAAGTCTAACTATTGGCTAATGACAATTGCAACAAGAGTAAGCAAGAAGATATTAAGGGGAGAAAATAAGGGTTGATTGGATAGGTGTAAGATATTTGTTTGGGAATTAACTCTAGTTACTTCACTTCTATGGTTCAAGTGAGTCTCTCGAATTCACTCTATTATGTTCAACCATTCAGTAGAAACTCCTCTTTCGATTAAGTCTCAACCTTACGATATAAACTAAGTTAAGCTTGGTGAAGATATGCAAGAATTCGTAGTGGATTGATCCTTAGAAGAACCTCTTTCGATTATCCTCCTAACTAGGTCTAAACATTAATTCAACTATCCTCTTTCGATTACTAACAAGAATCAATGAATTCAACCAATAAGATAATTTAAAACATCATAAATTATTCCTCTTTCGATTACATAAACAAGTGAATATATATGCAACAATAAAAATACTCAAAATGCTTCAATACATAAAACTAGAGTTAATATCCACAAATAATTCTCAAAACACCAAATCCATCAATCCCTAAGGAAGAATTACTCCGTGGATATGGAGAAATTCATCACAATTAAGTTTAAGTCAAAGGAAAACATAAAACATCCAAACCCTTGTCTTGAGTGAGAATGAATGGTGAAATCCTTGTGCTCTTTGCGTTTCCCTCTCCTCCTTAGCTTCCTTAGGTCTAAATTATGTCAAAGGTCCTCAAAATACTAATTTTCTATGTATATATACCAAGTAGGGTCGGTCCCAAACAAATAAACCTTCTCCTACGTGAAAAAGGACACTTTTCTGGAGTTGGACGTCCGTGGCTGCGCACCTGGAAGTGTGCCCACGCACCTGGAAGTGTGCCCGCGCACTTGACCGCGCACTTTTCACACTGTTCTGCCCCATATGCGCGATCAGTGCACGTTTGCGCACTTGCCGCGCCCTGTTCACCCTCTTCTAGTGGGAATTTGAATAAATATAAAACATAAAAGTTATAGCCCTTTGAATTATCTTTACAACAATATATTGTAGAGCCCAAATGGAGTTCCTAGCAAAAGGGTATATGCATTTTACTAGACACTGCGCAATATGCCTGCTTGATTCTTCGTTCGTTCTTAACTATCATCCATTGATCCCCGAACACGATCCTGTCTTAATTCCTTGGGCTTTTACTCAGACTTCAAAGCTCCAAATCACTTGAATTCATTTCATAACGTCTACATAGCTCGGAATCACTCCTACAAGGCATAAAATACACAATTAGTGCAAAACACTAGCGATTAAAGCTCAAACTCAACTAAAGTGCAGTAAATTGGAATGTAATAATCGACTAAAACATGAGATTATAGTCTACCATCAACACCCCACACTTAAACCATTGCTCGTCCTCGAGCAATCAAACCACACTTTATATAGATAAAACCTTACTAAGCTACTCTCCTAACTCATCACATCAAGAATATTTAAAATAGACTAAGCACAATAGTGTAACATCTTCACCTCAAGATTTGACTCACAAGTACCACGCATTATTCACAACTCACTCACTTACTCTAACATAAAGGTCAATGACATTACCTTCCCTTCATGAATCAAGTGCCCCCACACAACAAAAGAGAGTAGTTCTACAAATAATAAAATTCAAGAACATGTAGGAACTCAAGATAGAATGAATTCACTCACTCTCAGAAACGACATTCATGTGCCACAAAAGATGCACCATAGGCTTGTCCGTAGTGTACTACTCTACTAATTGAGCTCATTCAGTCAAGGATCAAATAGCACTTTTAACTGGTTGTAATGTAGGCTGCGGGATGGGTATGATATATTTAGATATAAGAGTGACTACACCTCCCTAAGCACTTTAATACATACACTTTAACATTCAAAACCCTACACTTATGTCAGATCAATACTCCACCTTCACATCAATATGCATTAACTCCCAACTTCTTTAAGCACAAATACATCAACAGTTACCACTTATCAAAGATCATTTTTCAAGTGGCTCTTATTTTTTTCAAAAAAGTGCACCTTTCTCCTTATTTTATTAGTTCCATTCAAAATCCAAACCAACCACCCCACACTTCAACTTTTACAAAGTTCATAACAATTTTAAGTGCTCATGAGAGGTACAAGGTTCAAATAGATGGTCAATTCAAATAAATGGGTAAGAATTGTAATGTGGTTGCCAAAGAAACGGGATTACAGGCTCAACAGGGGTTAACTACGATATATAACAATTAGGTGGGTAAAACATATAACTGGTTCAACAAAGAAATTTCTATATCACTTTCTAGACTGAACAAAACTACCATTTCGCTTTGTAAACACACGGGGCAAGTTCTAGACATCAAATGAAATGCACAGAATAACACAAACATCTCACACACACATGGCACCTGACTCACTTAGGATTGGCCTCATCAAGACAATCTAGTTAAAGCAATTAAGCAAAGTTAAGATCATACAAATTAAGGTACTTATCCAAGAGTCAAAAACTGAGCATAAGTGTCACAACTAAAGCACTTACTATTCTCAAGGCATAATAAAGTCGAGAGGCATTGCTTTCAATTCAAATCACAACACAAGGTTCCCTACTCCTAACAAAAATAAAAACTAACTATACCCGGTTTAAACAAAATCCTTGGAAAAGAATCGCGGCATAAACAAAAACCAAGGGGGAATTGATACACTACCTACAAAAGAAAATATTTTTTTTGTCTTTTTCCTTCAACTTTAATCCCTCAAGAAACCCGTCGAATGATATCCATCGTCGGAAAAAATCAAAAATTTTAAAATTTTTATGTTTTTCTTTCAATATTTTGTCTACTACTCAAATTAACAAAAGCAAAAACAATCAAGATAATTAAAGCAAAAACTAAGACTAATCTATATGCAACATACAAATATCCCCCATCCCACACTTTAAGTTGTGGCATGTCCCCATGACACACAATTAAAAAGCATAAGGTAGAGGATACTTCCCTGAATCTCTAGTCGGGGTCTGAGTCGAAGTCGGGTACCATTCCACGCGCCCGAACTAGTGCACACATCTATGTGGACAACGTTTTCTCAGCCTTCTTGGAGTACACCCCACACTTATCTTTCTCAATCACTGGAGCCTTCTCTTTTGAACTCTTCAGCTTCCATTCAACACTTGTAGCTGGATTCTCCTGTTTCACTCCAGTTGCTACATTCATATCAAAAGTCACCGTCTCATCACCCACTCTAAGAATGAGTTTTCTATCATATATATCTAGTATAGCTCTACCCGTTGCTAAAAATGGTCTTCCTAGGATGAGGGGGACCTCCTTGTTCTCCTCCATATTCACCACTATGAAATCTACAGGAAATACAAACTTATCCACCTGCATCAAAACATCTTCTACTATCCCCTTGGGTGTTATAGTTGTTTGGTCTGCCAACTGCAAAGATATTGGCACCGACCTTATCTCACCAATCTCCTTCTCTAGTTTCATGTAAATAGACAATGGCATTAGATTAATTGAGTCACCAGAGTCACATAAAGATTTATCAAAGTTAAGAGTGTTTAAAGAGCAAGGTATCGTAAAACTCCCTGGATCTCCACACTTTGTGAGAGTTTATTTTGCAATATTGCACTGCAATGCTCTGTAAGTTTGACCACTGAGGTCTCTTTTACCTTCCTCTTCTTTATAAGGATCTCCTTCAAGAACTTTGCGTAAGCTGGCATTTGTGAGAGAACTTCCGTGAATGAAAAATTTACATTAACCTGTCTCAGCATATCTAGAAATCTCTCAAACTGCTTATTCAGCTTTTCTCTATAGAGCTTTTGAGGAAAAGGTAAAACAGGCATGTGCTTGCTCTCTTCATTGGATTCCTCCCTTCTTGAAGTTTCATCCTTTTTCTTTTTCTCAGCTCCCTTCTTGCCTTTCTTCTTCTCAGTCTTTTTATCATCATCTTCAATTTTCAGCTCCTTCCCACTTTCTTTTTCAGGCGCAACTTCTGTTTGACTTGGAGTGGGATCTTTCAATAATTGTCTGCTTCTCAAGGTCACAACATTTACTGTTTTTTTGGAATTCTTTTCGGTATCAGCTGGCAGAGTACCTGGGATTCTCTCAGATAATATATTTGCAATTTGTCCCACTTGTCTCTCCAAGTTACGCAAACCTGTCCCAAGTTCTTTGATAGCTGCACTATGAGCATCTAATCTCTCATATTCATTCTCACTCAAGACAAGGGTTTGGATGTTTTATGTTTTCCTTTGACTTAAACTTAATTGTGATAAATTTCTCCATATCCATGGAATAATTCTTCCTTAGGGATTGATGGATTTGGTGTTTTGAGAATTGTTTATGGATATTAACTCTAGTTTTATGTATTGAAGCGTTTTGAGTGTTTTTATTATTGCATATATTCATTTGTTTATGTAATCGAAAGAGGCATAATTTGTGATGTTTTGAATTATCTTATTGGTTGAATTCATTGATTCTTGTTAGTAATCGAAAGAGGCTAGTTGAATTAATGTTTAGACCTAGTTAGGAGGATAATCGAAAGAGGTTCTCCTAAGGATCAATCCACTACTAATTTTTATATATCTTCACCAAGCTTAACTTAGTTCATATCGTAAGGTTGAGACTTAATCGAGAGAGGAGTTTCTACTGAATGTTTGAACATAATAGAGTGAATTCGAGAGACTCACTTGAACCATAGAAGTGAAGTAACTAGAGTTAATTCCCAAACAAGTATCTTATACCTATCCAATCAACCCCTATTTTCTCCCCTTGATATCTTCTTGCTTACTTTTATTGCAATTGTCATTAGCCAATAGTTAGACTTTTAGTTAATGTCAGTTTTAATCCACACAAATATAAATTATTGATCATCTTGAATAGTAATAAAGTTGTAAACTACGAAAACACTGTTTAACTCCAATCCCTATGGATACGATATTTTCTATACTATATTCGACTAGCGAGCATAATTTTGTGTTGTGTTTTTAGCTCGTCAAATTTTGGCGCCGTTGCCGGGAATTGACAATCAATAGTGTTGAAAATAATTTGTAGTGCTAATTCAGGAATTTTTCTTGTTATTCTGTTTTTCTCTTTTTACGTTTGGTATTCCTTGACTGTGCGCAGACTACAGGTTAGATTGGTGCATGACCCGATCTTCTGGGAAGGAATTGTTACCATATGATCCGAAAATTAAAAAGTAACTGTGACAGCTGAGGAAAGAAATAAATCTCCTCGCGAATACAGAGAAGGTTGGGCAATCCTCAACCAAAGAAGTTATGGAGGGAAATGAGGATAATGTTGATTTGGCTGCAAGAGCAATAGCCCAGCAAATGGAAAAGGCTGCACGAGATGCGGACGAGACAACTCTTCGAAATGCACAACTTGTCTATGAGGAGGAGAGGGCTCGAAGAATTGCACAGAATCGACATGTAGGTGCAGACCAATTCGAAAATATAGCTCCCGGTGCCGGGAACCACTTGGTGATTATGCTAGACTGGTCTACACCCAAGGCTTATCGAGTGTGAGACCACCACCTGTTGCAGCTAATAATTTTGAGTTAAAGAAAGGGTTGCTTCAAACACTCCAAAACAACTGTGTTTTCAGAGGAAAGGTTAACGAAGATCCAAACATCTAATGGACTTCGCGGAGATCTTGAACTCCTTTCAATACAATGGTGTGTCACAAGATGCAGTCTACTTAAAGGCATTCCCCTTCACTCTGAAAGATGATGCAAAGCACTAGCTTCGAAGCTTGCCCCAGGGATCAATTAGAACATGGGAGGAGATGACCTCAAAGTTTCTCGCTAAATATTTCTCCTCAACTAAAACGGGCAAGTTTAGAAGAGAAATCCATAACTTCTGTCAGAATGAGACTGAGATTATGTTTGAAGCATGAAGAGGTTTACAGAGATTGTGCGAAAGTGTCAACACATCGAAATTGAACTCTGGATGTAACTCCAGGACTTTTGGGATAGTTTGACACCGACCTCACGCAAAACATTGAGCAATGCAGCTGGAGGTCCATTAATGAATAAGACTCCAGAGGAGATAGTCACTATTCTATATGAGTTATCTGAAGATGCAAATCAGTGGCCCTCAGAGATTGCTGAAAGAAGAAGATCAACTGGTGTTTAAGTTGATACTAACACATCTCTACAGGTACATCTTGATGCTATGGCAAAAGAAATTAGGAAGCCGATCTTAGCTTCAATACACAATGGGCCTCATGCAGCATGTGACATATGGAAGAGGACACCCTACTCATGAGTGTCAAGCTACCGTGGAGGAAGTGAATGTTGTAGGTAATTACAATTTTAATGCAATGTGTCAGAAGCACCCCAATTTTTCATGGAGTTCACCTGGGGGTACTGCAAATTCATGGCAACAAAGCAACACCAGATTTCAGGGACAAGGAGCTCCAGGATTCCAAAATCAGCAGAGGCCACAGTTTTAACCTCAACAGCCAATTCAGTCAGGGTTAGAAGATCTGATAAATTGTGATCTTGCTTTTCCCTCTCCTCCTTAGCTTCCTTAGGTCTAAATTATGTCAAAGGTCCTCAAAATACTATTTCTCTATGTATATATACCAAGTAGGGTAGGTCCCAAACAAATACACCTTCTCCTACGCGAAAAAGGACACTTTTCTGGAGTTGTACATGCGTGGCCGTGCACCTGGAAGTGTGCCCGCGCACTTGGCCGTGAACTTTTCACACTGTTTTGCCCCATATGCGCGGTCAGTGCGCGGCCGCGCACTTGCCGCGCCCTTTTCACCCTGTTCTGTTGGGAATTTGAAAAAACTTAAAACATGAAAGTTGCAGCCCTTTGAATTAGCTTTCCAACAATTTATTGTAGAGCCCAAACGGAGTTCCAAAGAAAAGTTATATGCATTTGACTAGACACTACATAATATGCTTGCTCGATTCTGTTCGTTCTTAACCATCATCCGTTGATCCCCGAACACGATCCCAGCTTAATTCTTTGGGCTTTTACTCAGACTTCAAAGCTCCAAATCACTTGAATTCATTCCATAACATCTACATAGCTCGAAATCACTCCTACAAGACATAAAACACACAATTAGTGCAAAATACTAGCGATTAAAGCTCAAACTCAACTAAAGTGCAGTAAATTGGAATGTAATAATCGACTAAAATATGAGATTATAGCCTACCATCACTTATACATGCTAAAGTATTTTTATTCATTTCCTAAAACATAACACTAAACATGTTGTAGTTTCTGTGTTGTATGATGAGTTCGATTTGCCTTGTTACTACTTTCAATGGGAGATGTTCTTTTGATTACAACTACGCAGATCATGATACAAAACTTGTTCTGGTTAATAAGCAAGTATTATTCAACACTTTCCTGAAGAAAATTAGTGAAGTCTTAGATTTTGATGCAACCAAATATACACTAAAAGTATAGTTTGATATCAAACTAAAGACCAGAAAAGGATGCTTGTAACTTCAGATGAAGAACTCATAACCTGTATACATTTGCTAATAACTAATTCAGCTTTCAAGAATTGCCATTTTGTCATAAAAAAAATACAACTACTTTCTGACAGTATAGGTTCTTTAGAATTTGCAACATTCAAGCCATCTCTTACACATACAATAGATTCACAACAACTTGCTAATTATCAACATGAAGTAGAACATCCAATAATGGAAGTAGACAACGAGCGACAACCTTCTAATATTGCAGCTGATTCAGAATCTCGAACGCAGCAAGAATTAGCTGCCGCTACAATAAATTCAGACCAGTTTGGTGAGGCCCAACAAGAAAAGGACAATTACTAATGCACATAGACAACCAACACACAAGCCAACAAAGTTTTTTGTTATCTCCTGTAATGAGAAGCAACAACCAAGATTAAGAAAATACAGAAAATATATCGATAACATCAGATACAATTGAAGAAATTGCCGAAACTTCTACTGCTTCTAAGAAATCAAGAAAAAGAGTGAGGATAAAGCTGAAAGAATCTCCACCATGTACAATACTTAGGCACGATGCATTGCCTGAGGAAATAAAACTATGATCAATTTTTGAGAACAAGAAGAGCATGACTAAATGTTTCTACAGCTTGGAGATAAACCAAAAAGTTGAATTCACTGTTGTTAGATCATGTTCAAAGAGATACGAGCTGAAATGTATCGTGGAGAAATATTATTGGAATATACGTGTTACCAAAATAAAAGATTCCACACTTTTCAAGGTGATAAAATTTTATAGCAACCATGAATACTTAGTTGATGCTAGAAAATCCAATTAGAAGCATGTCACATCAAATTTTATAAGTGAGAAAATTTTAGAGCGTGTTCAGGATAAAGAGATTGAGGTTACACCAGACATATGACTAGTCATTTTACTTTCTAGATTCTCGTTCCCCTAAATAAGACTCTCCGTATGTGCTTTTACTATTTTATGACTTGCGGGGATTGTTAGTTCGGGATATGGAAGGGTTTGGGTTGAATCAGAACACTTAGTTCCTTAAGGTTAGAAAAAGGGCTAAGTTTGACATTGGTCAACATTTCGAGTAAACGATCTCGGAACTGGGATTTGACAGTCATAATGGCTTCGTATGATGAATTTGGACTTGGGCGTATATGTTTGGATTAGGTTTTGGATGACCCGGGAGCGTTTCAGCGCTTAATATTGATAGTTGGCACCTTAAAGGTTTTAAATCTCTTTAAATTTGGTTTAGAGTAGGTTTTGGTATTATCGAGGTTCATTTGGGATTTCGAGCCTAGGAATGGTTCCGTATGGTGATTTAAGACTTGCACGCAAAATTTGGTGTCATTCCAAATAGTTTAAGTATGTTTCGGTGCGTTCGGAGTAAGTTGAAAAACCTTGAAGTTCATAAGTTAATTAAATTTGATTTGGGGTGTGATTCTTAGTTTTGATGATGTTTTTCGCGTTCCGTGGGTGCGAGCGAGTCCATTTTATGATTTCAAACTTGCTGGTATAATTGGACGGGGCCTCGAGTGTTAATCGGATGAGGCACAGACCATGTTTTGGACTTAGAGGAAATGGCTGAAGCATCCAGCTTCTAGTGTAATCGCACCTGCGGAAGGCCAGCTGCATGTGTGAGCTCGCAAAAGTGAGCCAGCTACTGCAGAAGCGGCCCAGCAAAGGCTGCCTAGGAATCGCAGAAGTGGGGGTAGGACCGCACTTGCGGAGGCACAAATACGAAGCAGAAGATCGCAGAAGCAGGGAAGGCGCAGGTGTGACGAGCTCACCGAAGAAGCGGTCTCGCAAAAGCGGTCTTGCAGAAGCGAGGGAGCCAGCTGAGGTGAGGACCGCATCTGCGAGGTCCTTTCCGCAGATGCATCCAAGGAGCCGCGGAAGTCCTGGAGGCAGTGAGTTTTATTTATTACGGGACTTAAGCCATTTCTAACCCATTTCTTTCACATCTTGGGCGATTTTGGAGCTCTTGCAGAGGGGTTCTCATCTAGAACTTTGCGGTAAGTAATTTCTATACAATGTGAGTTAAATACATAGACTATGGGTAGATTTTAACATGAAAAATTATGAAAATTATTGGTTTAGATGAAAAGTCTAGATTTTGATAAAAATGGGATTTCACCACGGAAATGGTTATGGAATTGAGTGAAAATTATATATTTGAGTTTGTGAGGTTATAGGTAACAACTTTCTTCAAATATTTTCGGAATCCCGGCACGTGGGCTCGGGGATGAATTTAGGAATCTTCTAATTTGGTTTGGGTAATTACTCTAATAGTTAAATTATAAACTTTGGAACATGTATTGATTAATTTATAAAACATTTGACTAGTTTCGGGTCGTTTGGCAACGAGTTGAAGATTTAAATCATATTTGTGGATCGGGAGAGAGCTTGAGAATGAGGTAAGTCTTTTGCCTAACCTTGTAAGAGAGAACTCATCCCCTTAGGCATATGTTTGCTGTGAATTATATGTGTGGGGAGCTACGTACACACTAGTTGACGAGAATTCGTGCGTAGCTATATTCCATGTGATGTCCGGGTAGCCTTAGGCTTACACCATGCTTTGTTTGCTCTATTATGTTGGTCATACATATTAATTGTCATAACTAGAGATGAGATCAATGATTTCAAGATTTAAAGTCTCTCATTTAAATTTCTTATGTGTGGGGAATAATGGAAGAATTTTATAATAATTTTGAGAAATCTATGTCCACTCGCGTCGCAAGTATTTTCGCGAGCGAGATAAATTTCCTCTACACTCATGGGAGTGGGCTGTTCGCCTCAGCAGGTTAATAGATGTATCTATGGTTCATGCCGTTTGACCCTCAACAGTGCACATAATATATACATATATTTTGGATCGGGATGTACGACCTCAGCATAAATCGTTCGTAAAAATACTTGGAGCCTAATCTTCTTGATATGATTTTATTGGCTTGAGAGGTTATAGTTATTTAAATGATGGAAATTGACTTGGGATTTATTATTAGTGAAAGAAATATTTGTTTATCACTTTTTATGGAGATTTATGGTTGTTTACATAACTCATGCGTATTTAGAAATTTCGGTATTTTATTGTTAGCCCATAGTAAGTGTTGAAGTTGACCCCTTGTCACTACTTCTACGAGGTTAGACTAGATACTTACTAGGTACATATTGTTTATGTACTCACGCTCAACTTCTGCACTAATCATGCAAGATCTGAGGCAGGTGCATCTGGATATCATCCCTGCGCGGACTCTTGATACATCGAGACTTAGCGGTGAGCTGCCTTCCGAGCCGTTCTGCAGCACCCGAAGTCTTTATTTTGTATTCACTTTCTGTCTATTTTATTTCTGACAATCGTTTAGTATTTTGTGTATTTTACTAGTAGCTCATACACTTATGACACCAGGTCTTGGAATTTTGCTAGTAGACACTTAATGATTTTTTGAGTGTTTATTTCACTACACTTGATCTTACAATTTGTTACGTTTTATTTTATTAAATTTTCTCATCTCTTACTTATGTAATAACTAAAAATCAACTATTTCAAAAAATGTTAAAAGAATATATACATGGTTAGTCCACTGTTAGCTTGTCTAGCAGCGATGTTGGGCGCTATCACGGCTCATAGGAAATTGGGTAGTGACAACATGGTATTAGAGCACTAGGTTCACGTAGGTCTCACAAGTTATGAGCAGTCCTAATAGAGTCTTGCGGATTGGTGCATAGATGTCCGCACTTATCTTCGTTAGGCTATAGAGTGTTAGGAAACTAGTCTTTCTTCATCTCCTATCGTGTAGTTGATGTTGTGCTAAGTATATATTTCTTATTCTCTCACACATGGTGAGAACGCGCGCCACAGATGTACCCGATCATGGAGAAGCTACTCCCCATGTCGTTAGAGGCCGAGGGAGGGCCCTAGATCGTGGTAGAGCACGAGGACGTCCCAGAGTTTCTCCAGTTATACCACCAGTAGATCCAGTAGAGGATCCTATTATTGAGGATCGGGGCGAGGTACCTGCAACAGAGCCAGCCCCAGTGTATTTCATGTTTGCACCGGGATTTTAGGAGGTCATGTGTCGTGTGCTACGGTTCATGGATTCTATGACACATGCTGGTTTATTTCCAGCAGACCCAACCACATCTCAGGCGGGAGGGGAAGTACATACCTTTACCGCTCAGGCTCCAGGGCATGCAACTGCCATATATCAGACCCTAGGCGCACTACCCGTAGGTAGAGCTCAGCTAGTTGTAGAAGCTATACTTGGGCCCATACTGGCTGCGGCCGACGATCCACATAGGCTATTGGATAGATGGACCAGGTTACAATCTCCTGTGTTTAGAGTTGAACGACACAAGGACCCCCAGGACTTTATTGATCGGTGCAGGGACAGACTGCACAACATAAGGATATTGGAGTCCCATGGGGTGGATTTTACTACCTTCCAGCTGGTGGGTAGGGCCCGTAGGTGGTGGCAGTCATATCTTCTCGGCAGACCAGCAGGTTCCCCTCCCATGACATGGGACCAGTTCACACTCTTTTTCTTGGACAGATACATTCTACCCTCTCAGAGGGAAGAGTTGTGATTTCAGTTCGAGCAGCTCCAGCAGGGCCAGATGTTGGTGACCAACTATGAGGCAAGGTGTTCTGAGTTGTCTCACCATGAACTTATGATACTTTCGACCGATACAAAGAGAGTGCGGAGGTTTGTGACAGGTTTACACTCTGCTAGTCAAGCCATAAGGCCAGAGAGGTTGAGATGGGGACTTCTTACGAGCTAGTTGTAGAGATAGCTCAGAGGATCGAGGGTGCACGTCAGCGTGTTTAGGAGCAGGCTATGAGGGATAAGCGATTTCGGTATTCTGGAGAGTTCAGTGGTGCCCCAGCTGAGGGAAGGGGTCAGTTCTTGAGGGGTCAGTCTAGCAGGCCCACATATCCAGCACCACCGCCTCCTCGGGGTGCTCCAGTGCGGCCCTACTTCAATGCCATGCCAGAGTGTTCCTACCGGTCATCAGCTATTCAGGGTTCCTCCAGTGGGTATTCAGGCCATTAGGGTTAGACTTCAGGTTATCAGTCCTCCATTCTGAGGGTTGTTACGAGTGTAGGGATCCTGGCCATGTGAAGAGGTTTTGTCACAGACTTCGGGTCAAGGTAGTACAGTAGGGTCACCAACCTATGATTACAGCACCAGCAGTCCCACCATCCATCCAACCGCCCAGAGGCGGAGGGAAGGTGGGTAGGTTCCATCCTAGAGGTGGAGGTCAGACAGGTGGATGACAGGCAGGCGGCGCTCCAGCTAGATTTTATGCTTTTCCGGCCAGACCAGATGCAGTGGCCTCACATGCCGTGATCACATGTATTATTTATGTCTGCAGTAGGGATGCCTCTGTACTATTTGATCTAGAGTCTACCTATTCGTATGTTTCATCTCTGTTTGCGAATTTCCTGGGTGTTACTCGAGAGTCCTTGGGTACCTCTATTTATGTGTCCACTCCAGTGGGCAATTTTGTTGTTGTGGATCGGATCTACCGGTCATGTATAGTTACTTTCTGTGGTTATGAGACCCTAGCGGATCTTTTGTTGCTTGATATGACCGACTTTGAGGTCATCCTAGGCATGGATTGGTTGTCTCCATATCACGCCATCCTTGATTGCCATGCCAAGACTGTTACCTTGGCGATGCCAAAGTTGCCTAGATTGGAGTGGAGGGGTTCGTCCGTCAGTTCATCCAGTTGGGTTATCTCCTTTTTAAAGGCTCGACACATGGTCGAGAAGGGGTATTTGTCTTATCTCGCTTATGTTCGGGATACTACTGCAGAGACTCCGGCGATTGATTCGGTGCCCGTGGTCTGGGATTTCTCCGATGTAGTTTCTTCTGATCTTCCAAGCATTCCACTAGATTGTGATATAGAATTCTGTATGGATTTGGCTCCAGGTAAACAAACTATATCTATTCCACCGTATCGCATGGCTCTGAAAGAGTTGAAGCAGTTAAAGGAACAACTTGAGGAGTTGCTGGCGAAGGGGTTCATCAGACCGAGTGTGTCGCCTTGGGGTGCACCAGTGTTATTTATGAAGAAGAAAGATGGGACTATGCGGATGTGCATTGATTACCTCCAGTTGAACTAAGTTACCATTAAGAACAAGTACCCGTTGCCGTGTATTGATGATTTATTCAACCAGTTGTAGTGTGATAGGGTGTTCTCCAAGATAGACTTAAGATCAGGGTACCATCAGTTGAAGATTTAGGATTCAGATGTTCCGAAGATGGCTTTCTTAACTAGATATGGTCATTATGAGTTTCTAGTGATGTCCTTCGATTTGACAAACTCCCTGATGACGTTTATGGATTTTATGAATCGGTGTTCAGGCCATATATCGATTCGTTTGTCATTGCCTTCATTGATGACATTTTGATCTACTCACATAGCATGGAGGAGCACGAACAACATTTGAGAGTAGTGCTTCAGATCTTGCGGGAACAGAAGCTATATGCTAAGTTCTCCAAGTGTAAGTTCTGGTTAGATTCTGTGGCATTCTTGGGACATGTTGTATCAGGCGAGGGTATTAAGGTAGATCCTAAGAAGATCGAGGCAGTTCAAAGTTGTCCTCGTCTTACTACAACGACTGAGATCAAGAGCTTCCTGGGGTTAGCAGGTTCTTATCGTCGGTTTGTGGAGGGCTTCTCATCTATTGCAGCACCTTTCACTAGATAGAAGGCTGCTCCGTTCCGATGGTCAGACGATTATGAGGCGAGCTTTCAAAAGCTCAAGACCATATTGACTTCAGCACCAATGTTAGTGTTGCCTTCCGGTTCGGGGATGTATACCGTGTATTGCGATGCTTCACGTGTTGGTTTAGGTTGTGTATTGATGTAGGAGGGGCAAGTTATTTCATATCCTTCACATCAATTAAAGCCCCATGAGAAGAATTACCCAGTACATGATTTGGAGTTGTCCGCGATTGTTCATGCTCTTAAGATCTTGAGGCATTATCTTTATGGGGTGTCCTGTGAAGTTTGCACCGATCATCGCAGCTTGCAGCACTTGTTCAAGCAGAAGGGTCTTAATTTGAGGCAGCACATATGACTTGGGTTACTAAAAGACTATGACATCACCATCCTTTATCATCAGGGTAAGGCGAATATAGTTGTGGATGCCTTGAGTAGAAAGGCAGAGAGTATGGGTACTTTGGCCTTTATTTCAGCAGAGGAGAGGCCACTAGCTTCGGACATTTAGTCCTTGGCTAACATACTTGTGAGGTTGGATATTTCAGAGCTCAGCCGAGTTCTTACATGCGTCGTTGCTCACTATTCACTATTCGAGCAGATCAAGACTCGCCAGTTTGATGATCTGCACTTGTTGGTTCTTAGAGAGACGGTACTACAGGGTGGTTCCAAGAAAGTTACTATCGACAAGGATGGTGTTCTGAGACCATGTTCGGTTGTATGGTGTGCATGTCTCCATTATATCAGATAGAGGCCCTCAGTTTACTTTGCATTTCTTGAGAGCAGTACAAAGTGAGTTGGGGACCCGTGTAGAGCTCAGCACAACCTTTCATCTGCAGACTGACAGGCAGTCGGAGCGGACAGTTCAAATTTTGGAGGATATGCTCAGAGCATGTGTGATTGACTTCGGAGGGCAGTGGGACCGATTCTTGCCTTTGGCCGAGTTTGCTTACAACAACAATTATTAGTCCAGCATTGAGATTAGTCCATTTAAGGCTTTATATGGTCGGCAAGGCTAAGTTATATGGTACGGATTTGGTAAAGGATGCCTTAGAAAAGGTAAAGTTGATCCTAGAGCGACATCGTATAGCACAGCCCAGACAGAAGAGTTACATGGATCAGAAAGCACGTGATTTATCTTTTATGGTGGGCAAGAAGGTCCTCTTGAAGGTCTCGCTGATGAAGGGGATCATGAGGTTCGGAACGAAGGGCAAGTTGAGCCCAAGGTTTATAGGTCTGTTCGAGGTGTTGAGACAAGTTGGGGAGGTTACTTATGAGCTTCCTTTGCCTTCCAATCTATCGGGATTTCATCCGGTTTTCCACGTGTCTATGCTCTAGAGGTATCATGCCGACGGGTCGCATGTGTTGGACTACAGCATAGTTCAGTTAGATGAGAGCCTGGGTTATGAGGAAGATCCAGTTTCCATTATTAACAGACAGGTTCGCCAGTTGAGGTCCAAGAAGATTTCTGCAGTAAAGGTTCAATGGAGGGGTCAACCAGTCGAGAAGACAACTTGGGATACCGAGGAGGAAATGCGGAGTAGATATCCACACCTGTTCCGCACTCCAGGTATGATTCTAGACCCATTCGAGGACGAACGTTTGTTTAAGAGGTAGAGAATGTAACGACCTGACCGGTCGTTTTTCTTTCTAGATTCATGTTCCCCTAAATAAGACTCCCCATATGTGATTTTATTATTTTATGACTTGCGGGGATGGTTAGTTCGGGATTTGGAAGGGTTCGATTTGAATTGGAACACTTGGTTCCTTAAGGTTGGTAAAAGGGCTAAGTTTGATCTTGGTCAACATTTTGAGTAAACGACCTTGGAACTGGGATTTTATGGCCCCAATAGCTTAGTATGATGATTTTGAACTTGGGCGTATGTTCGGATCGGGTTTTGGATGACCCTGGAGCATTTCGGCGCTTAATATTGATAGTTGGCACCTTGAAAGTTTTTAAGCTCTTTAAATTTGGTTTAGAGTAGGTTTTGGTGTTATCAAGGCCCGTTTGGGATTCTGAGCCTGGGAGAGGTTCCGTATGGTGATTTAAGACTTGCACGCAAATTTTGGTGTTATTCCAAGTAGTTGAAGTATGTTTTGGCGCGTTCGGAGTAAGTTGGAAGAACTTGAAGTTCATAAGTTAATTCAATTTGGTTAGGGGTGTGATTCTTAGTTTTGATGATGTTTTCCGCATTCCGTGGATGCGAGCGAGTCCGTTTTATAGTTTCAAACTTGTTGGTATGTTTGAGCGGGGCCCCGGGGGCCTCGGGTGTTAATCGGACGAGGCGTAGACCAAGTTTTGGACTTAGAGGAAATGGCTGAAGCATCCAGCTTCTGGTGTAATTGCACCTGCGGAAGGCCAGCCGCAGGTGCGAGCTCGCAGAAGTGAACTAGCAACCACAGAAGCGGCCCAACAAAGGCTGCCTAGGAATCGCAGAAGTGGGGGGAGGACCGTATCTGTAAAGGCGTAGATGCGAAGCAGAAGATCGCAGAAGCGGGGAAGGCGCATGTGCGATGAGCTCACCGCAGAAGCGAGCCACTAGTCAAAGAAGCGAGGGAGCCAACTGAGGTGAGGACCGCATCTGCGAGGCCCTTTCCGCAGATGCGGCCAAGGAGCCGCAGAAGCGGAAGTCCTGGAGGCAGTTAGCTTCATTTGTTACGGGACTTAAGCCGTTTCTAACCCATTTCTTTCACATCTTGGGCGATTTTGGAGCTCTTGGAGAGGGGGTTTCATCTAGCACTTTGAGGTAAGTAATTTCTATACAATGTAAGCTAAATACATAGACTATGGATAGATTTTAACATGAAAAATTATGAAAATCATGGGTTTAGATGAAAAACCTAGATTTTGATAAAAATAGGATTTAACCACAGAAATGGTTATGGAATTGAGTGGAAATTATATATTTGAGTTTGTGAGGTTATGGGTAACAACTTTCTTCGAAAATTTCCAGAATCCGGGCACGTGGGCCTGGGGATGAATTTTAGAAATCTTCGAATTTGGGTTGGGTAATTACTCTAATAGTTAAATTATGAACTTTGGAACATGTATTGATTAATTTATAAAACATTTGACTAGTTTCGGGTCGTTTGGCAACGAGTTGAATATTTAAAGCATATTTGTGGATCGGGAGTGAGCTTGAGAACAAGGTAAGTCTCTTGCCTAACCTTGTGAGAGGGAACTCATCCCTTTAGGCGTATTTTTGTGGTGAATTATATGTGTGGGGAGCTACGTACGTACTAGGTGATGAGAATCCGTGCGTAGCTATATTCCATGTGATGTCCGGGTAGTCTTAGGCTTACACCATGCTTTGTTTGCTCTATTATGTTGGTCATCATATTAGTTGTTGTAACTAGAGCTAAGATTAAGGATTTCAAGATTTAAAGTCTCCCGTTTAAATTTCTTATGTGTGGGAAAGAATGGAAGAATTTTATGATAACTTTGAGAAATCAATGTTCACTCGCGTTGCAAGTATTTTCGCGAGTGAGATACATTTCCTCTACTCTCATGAGAGCGGGTCGTTCGCCTCGGCAGGTTAATAGATGCATCTATGGTTTGTGTCGTTCGACCCTCAGCAGTGCACACAATATATACATATATTTTGTATCGAGCCGTACGACCTCAGCATAAATCATGCGTAATAATACTTGGAGCCTAATCTTCTTGATATGATTTTATTGGTTTGAGAGGTTACAGTTATTTAAATGATAGAAATTGACTTGGGATTTATTATTAGTGAAAGAAATATTTGTTTATCGCTTGATATGGAGATTTATGGTTGTTTACATAACACATGCTTATTTAGAAATTTCGGTATTTTATTGTTAGCCCATAGTAAGTGTCAAAGTCGACCCCTCGTCACTACTTCTTCGAGGTTAGACTAGATACTGTAATGATCCAACAGGTCGTTTTGCTTTTTAGAACTCTGTTCCCCTAAATAAGACACCCCATATGTGCTTCTATTGTTTTATGGCTTGCGGGGATGGTTACTTCGGGATCTGGAAGGGTTCAGGTTGAAATCAGAACACTTGGTTCCTTAAGGTTGGCTAAAAAGGTTAAGTTTGACTTCGGTCAACATTTTGATTAAATGACCTCAGAATCGGAATTTGACGGTTCCAATAGGTTCGTATGATGATTTCGGACTTGAGAGTATGTTCGCATCGGGTTTTGGATGTCACGGGAGCATTTTGGCCCCTAATAGTGAAAGTTGGTTCTTTGAAGGTTTTTGAAGTTTTTAAAATTTGTTTTGAAGTAGTTTTGGTGTTATTGAGGTCCCAATGGAATTTCGAGATCGGGAATAATTCCATAACATCAATTAAGACTTGCACGCAAAATTTGGTGTCATTCCGAGCAGTTTAAGTACGTTTTGGCGCGTTGGGAGTAAATTAAAGAACTTGAAGTTCATATTTTGATTCAATTGGTTTGGGGTGTGACTCTTAGTTTTGATGTTGTTTTGTACATTTTGAGAGTTTGAGCGAGTCCGTTTTATGATTCCAAACTTGTTGGTGTGTTTGGACGGGGCCCCAGATACCGTTGGATTGAGTTTGAAACTAAAAAGGGCTGCTGGTTGCACCAGTTCTGGTGTAACCGCACATGCGAGTCTTGGGCCACAGATGCGAGCCCGCAGATGCGTGGTTCGTGCTGCAGAAGTGGCTGGGAGAATCTGGCCATGGACCACAGATGCGTGGTCCGTAGGCGCGCGTCGAAGATCGCAAGAGCGATCGCGCATGAGCGACTCTAGCTCCGCGGATGCAAACGTTGGCCAGCTGGGCGAGGACCGCGCCTGCGAAATTTCCTCCGCAGAAGCGGCACCGCATGTGCGGCAGTGACCTCGCAGGTGCAAGATTCACTAGGCAGTGAGGTTGTTGTAAATACGGACTTAGGCATTTTGCCCACTTCTTACACTTCTTGGGGGCAATTTTAGAGCTGGTTAGAGAGGGAATTTTCATAAACTAATTGAAGTAAGTAATTCCTATCAAATGTGAGTTAAATACATAGTTTATGGATAGATTATAACATGTAAATTAGTGACTAGATGAACTGACGGACGAACCCCTCTACTCCAATCTAGGCAACTCTGGCATCGCCAAGGTAATAGTCTTGGCATGGCAATCAAGGATGGCATGATATGGAGACAACTAACTCTGCTCCCCCTATTGCTAGAGGCCGAGGCAGAGGCCGGGGGAGGGCACCCGCCTGAGGTAGGGGATGAGGACGTCCCAGAGTTGCCCCAGTTGCACTACCATAAGATCCATTGGAGGACCCCATTATTGAGGAGCATGGCGAGGTGCCCGCAGTAGAGCCAGCCCCGATCGATTTCACGTCAGCACTGGGCTTTCATAAGGTCATGGGCCGTATGCTATGGTTCATGGATTCTATGACCTACGCTGGTTTATTTCCAACAGATCCAGCCACATCTCAGGCAGGGGGGGAGGGGGAGCACAAACCCCTACTACTCAGGCTCCAGGGCATGAAACTGCTGTATATCAGACCTCGGGTGCACTACCCGTGGGCGGTGCCCAGCCAGGTGTAGCAGCGGCACCTGAGTCTAGACCAGCTGCGGCCGGCAAGCCGCAGAAGCTATTGGATGGATGGACTAGGCTACACCTTCCTGTCTTCGGAGGTGAGCGACATGAGGATCCCCAGGATTTCATTGATCAGTGCAGGGACAGACTGCACAATATGAGGATATTGGAGTCCCACGGGGTAGATTTCACTACTTTCCAGCTGGAGGGCGGGGCCCGTAGGTGGTGGCAGTCTTATCTTCTTGGCAGAACAGTAGGTTCTCCTACCATGACTTGGGACCAGTTTACACGCCTATTCTTGGATATGTATATTCCACCCTCTCAGAGGGAAGAGTTGTGGTTTCAGTTTGAGCAGTTCCAGCAGGGTCAGATGTCAGTGACCGATTATGAGGCGAGATTCTATGAGTTGTCTCGCCATGCACTTATGATACTTCCTAATGAGTCGAAGCGAGTGCGGAGGTTTGTTGCGGGGTTTCACTCAGGTATTCAAGATACTGTGGCCTTGGAGGTTGAGATAGGGACTTCCTATCAGCTAGTAGTGGTGATTGATCGGAGGATTGAGGGTTACCGTCAGCGGGGTAGAGAGCAGATGCAGCGGGATAAGAGGGTCTGTTATTCTGGAGAGTTTAGAGGTGCCCCAGCTGGGGGCAGAGGTCAGTTCGTGAGGGGTCAGTCCAGCAGGCCCACATATCCAGCACTGCTGCCTCCTTGGGGTGCTCCAGTGCGACCCTATTTCAGTGCCATGCCGAAGAGTTCTTACCGCCCACCAGCTATTCAGGGTTCTTCCGACGCCTATTTCAGTGCCATGCCAGAGTATTCTTACCGCCTACCAACCATTTAGGATTCTTCAAGTGGGTATTCAGACCATCAGGGTCAAACTTCAGGACAACAGATCACCGCACCGAGAGGTTGTTTTGAGTGCGGGGATCCCGGTCATATGCGGAGGTTCTGCCCCAGGCTTTGGGGCAAGGCAGTACAACAGGGTCATCAGCCTATGATTTCAGTACCAGCTGTCCGGCCGCTCAGAGGCGGAGGGCAGGCGGGTAGGGGTCATCCTAGAGGTGGAGGCCAGATAGGGGGAGGTCAGCCAGCTACTGTTTAGATAGGCGGAGGCCAGAAAGTCAGTGCTCCAGCTTGGTTCTATGCTTTTCCGGCCAGACCATATGTAGTGGCCTCAGATGCCGTGATCATAAGTACTATTTCTGTCTGCGGTAGGGATGCTTCAGTATTGTTTGATCCAGGATCTACCTATTCATATGTGTCATCTCTGGTTTCCCATTTCCTGGATATTCCTCGTTAGTCCTTGGGTACTCCTGTTTATGTGTCCACTCCTGTGGGCGATTCTGTTATCTGTGTGGTCACATTCTGTGGTTATGAGACTAGAGCAGATCTCCTGTTGCTCGATATGACCGACTTTGAGGTTATCCTGGGCATGGACTAGCTAGCCCAATATCACGCCATCCTTGATTGCCATGCCAAGACTGTTACCTTGGAGATGCCAGAGTTGCCTAGATTGGAGTGGAAGGGTTCATCTGTCAGTGCATCTAGTCGGGTTATCTCTTTTCTGAAGGCTTGACATATGGTCGAGAAGGGTTGTTAGGCTTATCTAGCTTATGTTCGAGATACTACCGTAGAGACCCTAGTGATTGATTCGATGCCAGTAGTCTGGGAGTTCTCCGATGAGTTTCCTTCTGATCTTCCAGGCATGCCACCATACCGTGATATCAATTTCTGTATTGACTTGGCTCCAAGTACCCAGCCTATATCTATCCCACCGTACTGCATGGCTCCGAAAGAGTTGAAGGAACAACTTGAGGAATTTCTAGCAAAGGGGTTCGTCAGACCAAGTGTATCTCCTTAGGGTGCACCAGTCTTATTTGTGAAGAAGAAAGATGGGACTATGGGGATATGCATTGATTACCGCTAGTTGAACAAGGTCACCATCAAGAACAAGTACCCGTTGCCGTGTATTGATGATTTGTTTGACCAGTTGCAGTGTGCTAGGGTATTCTCTAAGATCGACTTGAGATCGGGGTACCATCAGTTGAAGATTCGGGACTCGGATGTTCTGAAGACTATTTTCCGTACTAGATATGGCCATTATGAGTTCATAGTAATGTCCTTCGGCTTGAGTAACGCCCCAGCGGCGTTTATGGATTTGATGAATAGGGTGTTCAGGCCTTACATTGATTCATTTGTCATTGTCTTCATTGATGACATTTTGATCTACTCACGTAGCATGGAGGAGCACGGGCAACATTTGAGAGTGGTGCTTCAGACCTTGCGGGAACAAAAGCTATATGCTAAGTTCTCCAAGTGTGAGTTTTGGCAAGATTCTGTAGCATTCTTGGGACATGTTGTATCAGGCGAGGGTATTAAGGTGGAACCCAAGAAGATTGAGGCAGTTCAGAGTTGGCCTCGTCCTACTACGTCGACTGAGATTATGAGCTTCTTGGGATTAGCAGGTTATTATCGCCGATTTATGGAGGGCTTCTCATCTATTGCAACACCTTTGCCTAGATTGACCCAGAAGGGTGCTCCGTTCTTTGGTCCGATGATTGTGAGGCGAGCTTCCCGAAGCTCAAGACAGCTTTGACTACAGCACCAGTTCTAGTGTTACCTTTTGGCTCGGGGATGTATATTGTGTATTGCGACGCTTCACGCATTGGTTTGGGTTGTGTATTGATGTAGGAGGGGCGAGTTATTGCGTATGTTTCACGTCAGCTGAAGCCCCATGAGAAGAATTATAATGTGCATGATTTGGAGTTGGCCACGATTGTTCATGCTCTTAAGATTTGGAGGCATTATCCTTATGGGGTGTCCTTTAAGGTTTACACTGATCATCGCAACTTGCAGTATTTGTTCAAACAAAGGGATCTCAATTTGAGGCAGTACAGATGGCTTGAGTTATTGAAGTATTATGACATCACCATTATTTATCATTCGGCACGACGAATGTAGTCGTGGATGCCTTGAGCAGAAAGGCAGAGAGTATGGGTAGCTTGGCCTTCATTTCAGCAGAGGAGCGGCCACTAGCTTTGGACATTCAGTGCTTGGCTGACAAACTTGTGAGGTTGGATATTTCAGAGCCCAGCCAAGTTCTTGCATGCGTCGTTGCCCAGTCGTCACTATTGGAGCAGATCAAGGCTTGACAGCTTGATGGTCCGCACTTGTCGGTCCTCAGAGAGACGGTACTACAGGGTGGTGCCAAATAGTTTACTATCGGCGATGATGGTGTTCTGCGACTCCAGGGTCGTCTATGTGTTCCTAATGTCGTTGGCTTGAGGGAGAGGATTTTAGAGGAGGCACACAGTTCTCGATATTCCATTCACCCAAGTGTTATGATGATGTATCGCGACCTGAGGCAGCGTTATTGGTGGCGGCGAATGAAGAAAGACATAGTTGAGTATGTGGCGACGTGCCTAAATTACCAGCAGGTTAAGTATGAGCACCAGAGGCCAGGTGTCCTATTTTAGTAGATGACTATACCTGAGTGGAAATGGGAGCACATTACTATGGACTTCGTAGTTGGGTTACTGCGGACCTTGCAGAAGTTCAATGCAGTTAGGTTCATTATTGACAAATTGATCAAGTCGGCACACTTCATCCCAGTTGTGACTATGTATACTTCAGAGAGGTTGGCCCAAATTTATATTAAGGAGATAGTTCTGTTGCATGGTGTGCCTATTTCCATCATATCAGACAGAGGCCCTCACTTCACCTCTTATTTTTGGAGAGCAGTACAGAGTGAGTTGGGGACCCGTGTAGAGCTCAGCACATCATTTCATCCACAGACCGACGGACAATCGGAGCGGTCAGTTTAGATCTTAGAGGACATGCTCAGAGCATGTGTGATTGACTTTGGAGGGCAGTAGGATCGATTCTTGCCCTTGGCCGAGTTTTCTTACAACAACAGTTACCAGTCCAGCATCGACATGGCTCCATTTGAGGCTTTATATGGTCGACGATGTCGTTCTCGCATCGGGTGGTTTGAGACCGATAAGGCTAAATTATATTGTATTAATTTAGCGAAGGATGCCTTGGAAAGGTAAAGTTGATTGAGGAGCGACTTCGCACGACACAGTCCAGACAGAAGAGTTATGCGGATCAGAAGGTGCGTGATTTATCATTTACGGTGGGTGAAAATGTTCTCTTGAAAGTTTCGCCGATGAAAGGGATTATGATATTTGGGAAGAAGAGCAACTTGAGCCCAAGGTTTATAGGACCATTTGAGGTGTTAAGATGAGTTGGGGAGGTTATTTATGAGCTTGTCTTACCTCCCAGTCTATCGGGAGTTCATCCGGTTTTCCAGGTGTCTATGCTCCGGAGGTATCATGCTGGCTTGTCACAAGTGTATGACTTCAGCACGATTTAGTTAGATGAGAGCCTAGGTTATGAGGAGGAGCCAGTTGCCATTGTGGATAGGCAGGTTCGCTAGTTGAGGTCCAAGAAGATTTCTACGGTGAAAGCCCAGTGGAGGGGCCAACGAGTTGAGGAGGCGACTTGGGAGTCCGAGGAGGACATGCGGAGTAGATATCCACAGTTATTCGGCACTCCAGGTATGATTCTAGACCCGTTCGAGGACGAATGTTTATTTAAGAGATGGAGAATGTAACGATCTGATCGGTCGTTTTGCTTTTTAGAACCCCGTTCCCCTAAATAAGACCCCCCGTACGTGCTTCTACTATTTTATGGCTTACGGGGATGGTTAGTTCGGGATTTGGAAGGGTTCGGGTTAAAATAAGAACACTTGGTTCCTTAAGATTGGCTAAAAAGGCTAAGTTTGATTTCGGTCAATGTTTTGAGTAAACGACCTCAGAATCGAGATTTGACGGTTCCAATAGGTTCGTATGATGATTTCGGACTAGGGCGTATGTTCGGATCGGGTTTTGAATGACCCGGGAGCATTTCAGCGCCTAATAGTGAAAGTTGGTTCTTTGAAGGTTTTTGAAGTTCTTTAAATTTGTTTTGAAGTAGGTTTTGGTGTTATCAAGGTCCAAATGGAATTCTGAGACTGGGAATAGTTCTGTAACGTCATTTAAGACTTGCACGCAAAATTTGGTGTCATTCTGAGTAGTTTAAGTACGTTTCGGCGCGTTGGGAGTAAATTAAAGAACTTGAAGTTCATATTTTGATTCAATTGGTTTGGGGTGTGACTCTTAGTTTTGATGTTGTTTTGTACGTTCCGAGAGTTTTAGCAAGTCCGTTTTATGATTCCAAAGTTGTTGGTATGTTTGGACGGGTACTCGGGTGCCCCGGATGCCTTTCGGACGATGCGCAGAATGAGTTTGAAACTAAAAAGGGCTGCTGGTTGCACTAGTTCTTGTGTAACCGTAGCTGCGAGTCTTGGGGCACAGGTGCGAGACCGCAGATGCATGGTTCATGTCGCAGAAGCGGCTAGGAGCATTTGGCCATGGACCGCATATGCGTGCGAGTTTGTGCACCTGCGAACGCGCATGTGCGATTGGGGAAACCGCAGAAGCGGCTATGTCCGCAAGCGCGCATCAAAAGTCATAGGAGCGTTCACGCAGGAGCGGCTCTTGCTCCGCAGATGCGAACGTTGGCCAGCTGGAGGAGACCGCACCTGCGATATTTCCTTCACAGAAACAGCATCGCAGGTGCGAGATTCGCTAGGTAGTGAGGTTGTTTGAAATACGGGACTTAGGCATTTTGCCCACTTCTTACACTTGTTGGGGGCGATTTTGGAGTTGGTTAGAGAGGAGATTTTCATCAACTAATTTAGGTAAGTAATTCCTATCAAATGTGAGTTAAATACATAGTTTATGGGTAGATTATAACATGTAAATTAGTGAAAATCTTGGGGTTTAGGTGAAAACCTAGGTTTTGATAAAGAGGAGATTTAACCACGAAATTTGTTAAGGAACCTAGTGAAAATCATATATTTGAGTTCATAATGTCATGGGTAACAACTTTCTCCGAATATTTCCGGAATCCAGGCACGTGGGCCCGGGGTAAATTTTAGGGATTTTTCAAATAGGCTTGGGAAATCACTTTGATAGTTAAGATATGAACTTTTGAACATGTATTAATCATTTTATATAATATCTGACTAGTTTCGAGTCTTTTGGCACCAAATTGAGAGTTTGAGCACAATCTTGTACCGGAAAGTAGGCTCTGAGACGAGGTAAGTCTCTTTTCTAACCTTGTAAGAGGGAATTATCCCCATAGGTGAATTGATTAACATGTGTTTCTATTTGGGGGGGCGGGGGGGAGGGGCTACGTATGCACGAGGTGACGAGAGTCCGTACGTAGCTACTACTGATGCTATTGTCCGGGTAGTCTAGGACCCATATTATGCTATACTTGAGATGTTTGCACCCTTAAATGTTAATTTAATTGCTTAAGTTAGATTGAAAACTTATAAAGGAATTTTTTAAAAGGTTAAATTTCACTTACTTGAAGTTGTGAATGGAACACTTGACTGTTATTGAGAATTTGTGTTTCTTTAAAGTATTTTCTTTGTGGAGTGGGCCGAACGCCTCGGTAGCAGATAGATGCATCTATGGTTCGTGTCGTTCGACCCTCGACAGTGCACAGTTTAAATATTTATGTTGGATCGGGTCGTACGACCTCGGCATAACTTGCGCATGATACATCTTTGGAATCATTTATAATTGATATTGCTTCATTAGCTTGAGAGATAAATTGTTAAATGATGAAAATAAATTAGGGACTTAGTACTTGTGAAAGAATTATTTATTATTTCCTATTATTTAGTTTTCAGTATTATTCACGAAATCCATGCTTATTTGTAAATTTTGGCATATTATTGTTCGCCCATAGTAAGTGTCAAAGTCGACCCCTCGTCACTACTTCTTCGAGGTTAGACTGGATACTTACTGGGTACATGTTGTTTAAGTACTCACGCTGCACTTCTACACTTAAATGTGCAGGATCTGAGGCAGGTGCATCTGGATATCAGTCTGTCGTGCGCATTTGATTACCACTTCAAGGCTTCACGGTTAGCTGCCTTCTGAGCCCGTTCTGCACCAGCCAGAGTCTTTTTTTTGTCTATTTCACTTCGAACAGTAGACTAGTATTCTTTTATATATTCTACTAGATGCTCATACACTTATGATACCAGGTCTTGGCACACACTAGTAGACTTGCGGTTTTGGTTTTATTCTATGACTATGGTTGCACACAGTTGCTTTCATGTTATTTATTTTAGATCTGTTATTTCTCAAATTTTTTTAAATTAAGGAAAGTTTAATTACTTGGAAAATAATTTGTTAAAAGAGAAAATCGCGTGACTAGTTCACAGTTGACTTGCCTAGAGGCGGCGTTAGGCGCCATCACGACCTATTATGAAATTGGGTCATGATAGATACTTACTGGGTACATGTTATTTACGTACTCACGCTTCACTTCTGTACTAACCGTGCAGGATTCGAGGCAGGTGCATCTGGATATCATCCCGGCGCGCACATCTGATACATTGAGACTTAGCGGTGAGCTGCTTTTCGAGCTGTTCTACAGCACCCGAAGTCTTTCTTTTGTATTCATTTATGTCTATTTTATTTCAGATAGTCATTTAGTATTTTGCGTATTCTACTAGTAGCTCATAAACTTATGACACCAGGTCTTGGAATTTTGCTAGTAGACACTTAATGATTTTTGGAGTGTTTATTCCACTAAACTTGATCTTACAATTTGTTACGTTTTATCTTATTAAATTTTCTCATCTCTTACTTATGTAATAATTAAAAATTAACCATTTCAAAACATGTAAAAAGAATAGATACACGGTTAGTCCATTGTTTGCTTGCCTAGCGGCGACGTTGGGCGTCATCACGGCCCATAGGAAATTGGGTCGTGACAAACACCGAAAGAGGACTACCACCTTCCTTCATACCTACACGTGATTGTGCATAGAAACCCACAGACGTACACTAGCATAAAAAGAGATCAGCAGAACCGGTAAGCTAAAATATAACAACCATATGTCTGAAGTTTTAACTGTTCCTATTTGAAACCTTCACACCTTATGATTTATTTTTTTGTTTCACATGTACAGGTTCGCTTACATGTTCTTTGCTCCTACGACATCAATAGGATGGTTGGCGTTACTGTAGACCCGTGATTGCAGTAGATGAAATGTTTTTAAAGTCAAAATATCGTGATGTTCTATTTGATGCTGTATAAAAGGATGCAAATAATCAAATCTTTCCTCTATCTTTTGTTGTAGCAGATTCAGAAAACAATGATGCATACATTTGGTTCTTTGGGGAAATGAGAAAAGAAATTGAAATCTGTCGTGAACCGGTTTTCTTATCAGATAGATACCAATCTTTCGCACATGGGGTTAGACAAATTTATCCTGAAGCCCACCATGATATCTGCCTCTATCACTTTGAGAAGAATTTAAAGCAAAGACATGCAAAAAGCACGGTGATAAATCTTTTCCAAAGTGCTGCAAGGTCATACAAACGTGAAGATTTTAATTAGTTAATGTCCCAAATTAAAAATGTTGACAAAAAAAATATACAATTATATAATGTAAGAGCCACTAGAGAGATGGGCTCGATTGTGGTTCCCACGATGACGTTATGATATGCTGACAACAAACATGATAAAATCAATGAATTCCATGTTACTAAAAGCGAGAGAGATGTATGTTTTATGAATGTTAGATTTTATCCAAGAAAAGTTACAACACTGGTTTTATGAACGGAGAAAATAGCACATGAAACTTTTCACAAAGTATAAATATGGGCAGAAGAAGAGATGAATAAGAAGATAGACTTGGCTTGCAAAATGTTTGTAAGTATATTTATTAGCTTCAGCATTTATGATCTCATTGACTGCCTGCTCACAGAAAAATACATGTCTGAAGTTTTTTCATACTGTATTTTGCTTAACTATATCATATTTTGTCTGAAATAATTAACTAATGCATAATTACTTCATCTTTTTATGTCTGAAGTGATTTACTGCTTACAGATAAAAAACTTCATACTTTTTCTTTTTGAAGCCATAATACACTAATATAGGTTTTTTAATTTTTTATTCATTCTTAGGTGTTCAACCTTGATTAAATGTCGTTTAGAATAAATAATGAAGGAATGGAATTCATTGTGCACTTTAAGAAGAGATCTTATAACTGCTTAGAATTCTAACTTGATGAATTGCCTTGTCCACCCACAATTGCTGCTATTAATAAGAGATATTTGGAGAAATCTGATTACTGCTCAAAATGGTATTCAAGGGAAACATTGTTCAAAACATATGAAGGACATGTCAATACTGTGGGAGATCAAAATTTATGGAAAATACTACAAAATGTGGAATCTCAAATCACGAAACCTCCCAATGTAGAGATTATACAAGGAAGAAGAAAAAAGAAGAGGTATATCCCTGCGACCGAATCAGTACAACTAAAGTCTACCAATTGCAATCGATGTAAATGAATTAACCATAACAGAACAATTTGCTTGTCTTCTCCACCGCCTCATCCATATTCCAAGAAACATGCGAAAAAATACTCCAGCATTCAATAATCCTTGGGAAACAAATTCATTCTATAGGAAGATAGATCTTCTGAATTTAGACTTTCATTATTGATTGATATATGTGAAATGTGATTGTTGGCGGCTTATAGGTTTGGTTGCATTATAAAAAATACGCAATCACTACAACGAAAAAATTTTGTAAGTGAAATACATATATTTAACTCACACACACACACACAAAAAAAACATACTATATATAATAAAAAAACTACATACATTTCTGCATGAAGTATTCACATATATATAAAGTAATACTTCAAGCCTAAAAGGATAAGTTTGGAGTTTTAAAAAATTCATTAGAAAATTACATACTGCTTGACAAAACTTCAGCATATTTAGTATGAAGTTTTAGCAAATGAACATAAAAACATCAGCATGTTTTTTCTGAAGTTTAGAAAAAACTCATTACAAAATTATAGACTGCAGGACAAAACTTCAACATGTTTAGTATGAAGTTTTAGGAAATTAACAAAAAAACTTCAGCATGGATAAATCTGACTCTTAAAAGCTATAGTTACAGCCTTATATATGCCTATTAACGGGTAATGTTTATAAAAAAACTTCGGCCTATAAAGTCTGACTCTCAAAAGCTATAGATGATAACTTCAGACCAAAAAGGTTGAAGTTTCTAACTTATATATGCTAACTTCAGCCTTATAAGGCATGAAGTTTTACGTTGACACGTACTATATTATTACATCAAAATGAGGATGCAGCCATCAAAATTCAAATAAATTATACACAAAAATAAAACATAATTTTTATTTATATAACATATTATATGAAAACAAATCACACAAAGCAAAAAAAAGCCATAAAAACATTAACAAAAATACAAAAGAAAAATATAGAAAAGGGATTGAAAAAACTAAGCATCACCATCATCATCAGAACAGTACTCATCAATTTTTCGATATATCTCATCATCATCCGAATCATAAATAATTATAGGATACCCGGGCAAAAGAGCACAAAGTCTCATGAGATCGCACTTCAACTTGTTGAATTGATCACTTAACTTATTTCGTTCAATTATTACTCTGTCCATAAGATAAGGAAGACTTTTTAAGCTATTTTTCATCTTGACATAGTCCCTGATGGGAAATTTAAAAGAATCAAACTACTGCATAACCTAGTCGAACGAGGTTGAATAACCTTCACAACTGTGTTCGGGGTTCAGCCTATTCTAGAATGATTCATCAGCAAAAAACTATGATCTAATTTTTTCCCAATCAACCTTTATTTGCTCCCACTTTTCCATAAGATTGGTCACATGGTACGTTATTATTCTAATCAGACTTTAAACTCTCTCACTTCTGCATAAGTTCATCCATTGTAAGCTTCTTGCTTCTGCTAGCATCTGACATTGTTTCTTTAAAAAAAGCTAAAAGGCTATGGATGAATATAAATTTTAAAAAATATGATAGAAGGCTATATATGACTATGAAATTTTCAAGTGAAGAGGTTGTTAATATAACCAAAGTTGGCACCTAATCAATTTAATATCTATAAATGCACAAGTAACTTTTCAAGTCTGTTTACTGTTTTACGTTCAGAAAAATTGAATGTAACAAGATAAGTAGGTGGTAAAAGACAACAAGTAGGTGGTAAATGCAAAAAGAAATATAACTTCGGCCTAATAAGTCCGTAGTTTTTCTATACTAAAAATATAATTTCAGGCTGAAAAGTCAAAGTTTGCACATAATCAATTGAAAGACTTCATTTACTATTTATAAATGCAAAAGTAATTTTTCAGATCATTTACTATATGGTCAGATAAATTAAATATAATATAAAATAGGTGATAAAAGACAAAAACTAGCTGGTAAATACAAAAAAGATAAATTTTGAAGTTTTAAAATATAAAGGAATGTAGCTTCAGACTAATAAGTCCATTGTTATGAAAGTATAAGCTAACACTTCATGCTAATTTAGCATGAAGTTGTTTCGCGTTGATATAGACTTAGAGTAACCTTCAGAGTCTAAAGTTTCAAGGATGGCTAAAGTTTCAAGGATACATAAGCTACAACTTCATGCTTATATGACATGAAGTTTTTGTCACGACCTAAAATCCACTATAGGTCGTGATGGCTCCCAACGCCGCTGTCAAGCAAGCCAATATTGATTTATCAATTTATTTATTCATTTTATTGCTTTAAAAATCATAATCTCCATTACTTAAATAGTCTAAAATGGAATTTACAGGGTAAAATGATAATAACTACGTGAACTATAATAGCGTAGCCTGGAATGCAGATCACATAAAGTCTAAATAGTCTAAAATAGTCCCGAATGTAATAAGAGAGAATAAAATAAATAGTACAATGGAGACTCGGTTGACTGTGATGCGTAGCCTGGAATGCAGATCACATAAAGTCTCCTCAACAGGTGCGTCTACGCTCCAAGGTGACCATCAAATGAACCTGTCAGATCCTACACATTTAGTGCAGAAGTCAACATGAGTACGTAAATCAACGCTTACCTAGTAAGTATCTAGCCTAACCCCGGAGAAGTAGTGACGAGGGGTCAACATCGACACTTACTAAAGGTCCAATAAAGCAATATAATAAAACATAAGCAAATATGAAACATACGACAATGATGGGGTAAATCTGTAAGTTACATAATCTCCCAATTACTTCAAGAAGCATGAATTTCTAAATCTTGTCTTCTACCTTAACAGCTCAGAAAATGTCAAGTGTCAATATCAAATAAATAAGGAATACCATAAAGTGTCGGGCATCAGTGGAAGGTTTATCTCGTGAATATTCGGACTAATGGCGATATAACGTACGATTCCGTCGAGGTCGTTCGGTCCAATCTAGAATAATGTGTACACTGCCGAGGGTCGTGCGACATGAACCATAGATGCATCTATATACTGTCAAGGCGTTCGGCCCGCTCCACAAGAAAAGGAAGGAAGTTATCTAATCACGAGACACGTGTTACAAATACCATACATGAGCACATAACGAATATAATCTTTACGCTTCTCAAATAAATCGCCCATGACTCAAAGTGTTAACTCTCGGCCTATTATACATTTATTTATTTCTAAATCAAATTTAAATATAACTTTAATTAATTAAGCCAGCAGAACGAGTTCAAATAATTCAATTATTACATGATAAAGTCCTAAGTCTACCCCGACATAAATATGTTTCAGCTACGTACGGACTCTCGTCACCTCGTGCATACGTAGCACCCACAACTAGTTGCACATAACAATAAATATCACATAGGGGTAGTTTTTCCCTCACAAGGTTAGACACGAGACTTACCTCGCTCCGAAGTTCCATAACCAGCTCCAACGCCACTCAAACACCTCAACCTGATGCCCGTCTCTTCAAAACTAGTCAAATAACGTGCAAATCAATCAAAATATATCCAAATATGTATAATCTAACAATTTATAATGATTCCCAACTCCGTTCAAAAAGCCAACAAAGGCAACCCTCGGGCCCACATACCCGGTTTTCCAAAATATTTGAAGATTAAATTTATCCATAACACCACGAACTAAAATATATAACTTATTCCAAATTCCATGTCCAATTTCGTGGTCAAAATTCAAAAATACCAAATTCTAGGTTTTCTACCAAAATCCCAAGTTTCTACTAATTTCCATGTTTAAATCCATATATAAACTATGTATATAACTCAAAATGTAAAGAAATCACTTATCCCATAAGAGATTATGAAGATGGCACTCCAAAATCGGCTCCCATGGACGAAATGAAGTGAAAATGGGTCAAACCCCTGTTTTAAAAGAACACACTGCCCAACGACCTTTTGTATCTGTGGTCCATTAGTCGTTTCTGCGGCACAAAGTCTACTTCTGCGGCTCCCTTCAGGCCCCTCAACCTCCGCATCTGCGGCCCCTCCAACACTTCTGCGCCTTCGCTTCTGCGATGTTTCATCTGCAGGTGCGGTTCTGCTTATGCGGAATTCAACCGCATCTGCAGTCCGAGCCTCCCCAGCAAGGTCCGCACCTACGCTCCAATGGTCGCATCTGCGATCACGCACGTACGGGAATTTCTTCGCACCTGCGACCTCAACCAGTTCACTCCCGGGCCGCTTCTATGGTCACACAGGTGCGGGAATTCCCTGTCACCTACGGCCTCTACCTAGTTCCCTTCTATCCGCTTCTGCAGTCCACTGCCTCGCTTCTGCATGGCCACTTCTGCGATGAAGCTTCCACAGAAACGGTTGCACCAGCAACCAGAACCCTCCAGCTTTTTCTTAAGTCTAAAAATTGACCCATTAACCGTCCGGAATCCACCCGAGGCCTTCGGGACCTTAACCAATTATACCAACGCATCCCAAAACATATTACGAACTTATTAGAAGCCTCAAATCACACCAAACAACATCAAAACTATCGACGATCAAAACCTTTCTTTAAACTTCCAAACCTTTAAACTTCGACGAACGCGTCCAATTCATATCAAAACATTCCGGAATGTTGCCAAACTTTGCACACATGTCATAAATCACGATGCAAACCTATTCCAAGGTTCGGAATCCCAAACGAACATCGACAACACCAAAGCCCACCCCAAACCAAACTTACGAAATTCTTAAACTTTCAAAATGTTAACTTTCCATAATAAACGTTGAAATGCCCTCGGGTGATCCGATACTCAACCCGAATATATGCCCAAGCCCGAAATCATCATACAAACCTATTGGAACCTTCAAATCCCGCTTCAGAGGTCGTTTACTCAAAAGTCAAACCTTACTTAATTCTTCCAACTTAAAGCTTCTGAAATTAGAATTTTCTTTCCAAATCAATCCCGAACTTCCCGAAATTAAATTCTGACCACACGTACAAGTCATAATACCTGAAATGAAGCTACTCAAGGCCTCAAACCGCCGAACGACGCGCTAGAGCTCAAAACGACCGATTGGGTCGTTACATTCTCCCCCACTTAAACATACGTTCGTCCTCGAACGTGCTAAGAACTGCTCCAGAGTGGTCCAAATTCACTGTTTAACACCTCGGGGACCTGCCCGTGTCACCACAACCCAGTGGGGCACATTAGCTTGAGCCATATTGAAGATCTTCCTTATAACTTTAGCTAACAAGCTTTAGAACCAAATTCCAAGTTTTGAATTTCTTAACAAGACCTGATTCTAACATACGAACACCGTATCAATCAACACACACTATACCAAAACACATTCATGCACCTATTGTGAAATCACACCCCGCACCACAGAAGTCGGTTGCCCGTAATAACATCCTCTGACCATACTAGCTAGAATTTCACGAATCTGATGCCCGTAATACATCTCATGACGCATATAAGTCATGTTACAACCTTCGAAATACTGTCACGATGGCAGAGATGTGTAGAAACTAATAACCCCCTGCTAAATTAACAAATCAAAGAGTCTGTCCTCCTGACATTACCTCATTCTCAACTGAATAGCGATATTTGCTCTTAAATATACCTGATATAAATCTGATTGCACTAATCTCAGGTCAAATGGACAAAGGGATGCTATGAACCTTTCTCAAAGAATGAGAAACAAATACACAAAATAAGTATAGGGGACCGTACTCAACATCTCACTGTTGCGGCGTGAAACCTGATCCACATAACATGCCTGTGGCGGCGTGCCACCCTATCCAAGTAATATATCTGTGGCGGCGTGCCACCCGATCCACACATAACAATCAAGAATAAAACACACATCAAGATATAATGATTGTACTTACGAAATACCCGAATATCGACCACAAGCACGCCAAGTTCATAATACAAATCCTGGGGAGACGGATAGCGCCATACGCTACGAAACCCAAGCACAACTAGGGTGCAATAAATGACCTGCATCTCGAGAGCCTTCCTGATCCCACAACATCACAAGCTACAGGGGACCTCAACACATGTGTGAATAATCAAACCGCCTCACAACCCACATGGCACAATAGAGATTTACATGGAATAGCTGACGACGAGAATAAAATACAATGCCCGACGACTCCGCCGTAGCAATGCTATTACGAATGAACACATCCGACCTGACGTAGAGCACATATTCACATTAGGCCCACGAACTGAACTCAAACCGATTCTAATCCTACCATGCTGGGCCAATAACCTTCCAAGGATCCACAATGGCCCCATTCATGACACACACGAGCAGCCGTCCACTCCGGACCAAACTCCCACAGTTTACAACCAAAGGAATAGAGCGCCTTCCAGGCATAAACTCTCACATTAACGATAGAACCAAAGTCTCTGTACTGGGTTTCAATCTTTAACAATCACGTGATTAACGTGTCACACTCATACAAATCTCCTCGTGGGGTACGCTCCCACGACCTTCTGCACTTGGTAGTAAAGTCTGCACCTCCATACCACCAACCGAACAAATTCTATAAAGCAATTCAAAAACCCGCAAATCAATATACAATGCTCCTTCCACATAACACCATTCCTAGGCGACACTAGGATAATGTCAACTTACTCTGAACATCTAAATTCTTCCTGGCTCATCCGATCTCGTGACATTATTGTCACACTGAATTGCAACCTTGATCCTCCACCTTCAAATTCCCATGCCGCTCACTGCACCTATCATGCTGCTACGCGAGAATATACGAATTCATCATAACCCCTGAACTACCAGTAGAATAAACACTTTATTGGCTAGAAACATTTCACTTAGCTCATTTCAAGAAGAACCAATGCAACACGCAACTAAATTCCCAAACCGCAGAAAATACAAACCTCAAGTCGCGATCTAAACCACCATAACTCCTCTGGATTCCATTTACACAGCAAGGCTATTTTAATCAAATACCTCCTAAATCAATCAAGTTATGGTGGCTGTCAAGCCCGCACGTACAACCACGAACCACATCTATAAATGCACACGCCGAAGGAATTGATCTTTGCCACAATCATATTGATTCAGCCATTACTAACCAACCCAACTTCATCCAATTTACTCTTGACCTGACTTAGAAATAATAATAGCTCTATTCACAACATAACAAACTTAATCCGCACTCATCCCGAGTGACCCGAATCGCGAGACCACATAGTCTTAATACCCACGAATCATCTCATACCCTTCTCAAGCACACAATAGCATCTCCAACTGGTACACCCATTCTGCAAGACCTTCTGTGAATCCGAAGCTATTTCTTCCTTCCCTCCGATACTGCACCGCATACCCGATGATAACATAGAATATTCGAAGTCCCGTTCGTAAACCATTGTGAAAACTCGATTTGTAACCACTCAACAGACTCGAAATCATTAGGCACTGCATTTATATTCTTGAAACCACTAGGACCGTTGTTGAGAGTCACCCACTCTGACCTGATCCCGAATATAACCAAACTTCAATGCTCTGCTAGCACATGAACACCCTCTCAAAGAAGCAATCGGCTGAATTCTTTTCCTTGTACATTACATCCATAAGAAGCATAAACTCTGAGTCCTCCCAGACCTGCACCTCAATTGATAAGGCGAAGTATAACACACATTCACCAAGTTCCTTGCTCGAATTACTCCTGATATCTTCTTTCCTTAATCATAAATAATCCACTAATGCATCCATATCCAGAAACCGCACAAGCAGACAACCACGCAATCCAATCGTAGATGGTGGTGCTCCCCCACTTAGCTTTAAGCTACCATCACATAATGTAGAGCCCACAACGATTCATCCTCCTAAATTACCATGATCCTGTACCGGTAACTCGCCAAATTTCCCGAAGTCTTTTGTTAAGCCTTTTATGAACATTCTGAATCATCCGTCATAATCACATATTCGACCTCTCACCAGATAGCAAGTAGTATTCTTCACCGAAGCTTCATCAACATCACGCAACCACTAACCTGCTCACAGGAGATAACCCACATGCGGAATTCCATGTCGATATCCTCCAACGACGTTGTACTGGTTACAACTACTACGACATCAGTAAACCCTCCTGAGCCCACGCTCGTCCACCAGCTGTACAAGTCTGTTCATTCCCCATTGACATCAACTGAAAGTCCAACAATACGCTCTAAACTCAAAGTCATGTTGCATCCCAAAATGACAGTCAAGTTTTCACATCCCTCTTCATTTCAAGAAAACTCCTTCCTGCCATATACAATCTTCCTCGATACAGTAGCCACCATCCCAAATAAAATCCGTAGACCAAATCACCTTCCATCACGATTCCCAAACCGTTCTACACTTTCTCAAGGAACGTGGCTAGCCTACGACAGAATCCATATGATAATCTGCCACTCTTACTTCGGTTAAACCATATCCTTTATGCAACTTCTCGACCTCCGCTTTTCATACTTTTCCTGCTAGTAATCCAACAACCGCGAGACACCTCCCGCCATATCCTCCTTCCTTCTTCGCTACCCAATTGTTGCCTCAAATCAAAATCCATACTTGTAGCACCTGAACTAATGAATTGCTACCTACTCTAAACCTCCTGAAAGATAATCTTTCTCGAGCCATCAACATTAGAACCACCAATTCGATTCAGAACCGCTACATACCGCTATCTCTGACAACCGCGTCTTAGGCACCATTACACAACACCCTGCCCCGAAGGCAAAATCAAAGAAGACTATAATACTGGTGGACCTCAATGCATTCTAACAAGGATGACGATGCCACATCACAAATGAGAATTCCACTACGCTCGAAAATATCAAGTCTCGTTACTCCATCAACCAAACCTAAACATCCATAGTCCGATTGTCCTTCCTTTGCTGGAATATAAATGCTAAATCTCTAACCCATGCACTAAAAAATCCTCCTTTCAAGTCCTTGACTATCTCTACACATAGGCAAATACCCTACCATTACACCAACAGTGTGCATTAACAACGTATGAACATTATGGCAATCCGTGCATAGCCTCAAAACTATAGGAAGTACAGATACTAAACTGAAATGACAGAACACCTTCCGCAAGGCGACGATAATAGCCTGCCTGAACATGCATGGAAACAAACCTGGCACCATGTTTGCAGTACCAATACAACTCCTGGAAGTCCAATTGACAACAAGCGCTTCACGTCACAAAAGATTGAGTAGGAAGGAAATAAAGGCACAAGCCTCAATGGAATCAAACCGCACGATGAGGAAATCAAGAATGGAAGTGCTCCTAATAGCCCTGTAGCCTCGAAGATAAGTATAGACATCTCCGTACCAATCCGCAAGACTCTACTAGACTTGCTCATGACTCGTGAGACCTAAGTGAACCTAACGCTCTGATACCAAGCTGTCACGACCCAAAATCCACTATAGGTTGTGATGGCGCCTAACGCTGCCATCAGGCAAGCCAACATTGATTTATCAATTTATTTACTCATTTTATTACTTTTGAAATCATAATCTCCATTAATTAAATAGTCTAAAATGGAATTTACGGGGTAAAATGATAATAACTACGTGAACTACAATAACGAACAACTAGTAGGAACCCCCAATCCTCGGTGTCACAAGTGCATGAGCATTTTCTAAGGAGTACAATAATAATACAACATTTGTCCCGAATATAATAAGAGAGAATAAAATAAATAGTACAATGGAGACTCGGTGGACTGTGATGTGTCGCCTGGAATGCAGATCACATAAAGTCTCCTCAACAGGTGCGCCTACGCGCCAAGGTGACCATCAAATGAACCTGTCAGATCCTGCACATTTAGTGCAGAAGTGCAATATGAGTACGTAAATCAATGCGTACCCAGTAAGTATCTAGCCTAACCCCGGAGAAGTAGTGACGAGAGGTCGACATCGACACTTACTAAAGGTCCAATAAAGCAATATAATAAAACATAAGCAGATATGAAGCATACGGCAATGATGGGGTAAATCTGTTAGTTAAATAATCTCCCAATTACTTATTTTAAAGCATGAATTTCCAAATCTTTTATTCTACCATAACAGCTCAGAAAATGTCAAGTATCAAATAAGTGTCACGATCCAAAATCTCACCACAGGCGTCGTGATGGCACATAGTCTCTAAGACTAAGTAAGCCGATTATAATTACAATCCAAGCCATTTTCTTTTAATAAAAACTAACAGCGGAAATAATTACAAACAACCTCCCAAGACTGGTAATACTGAGTCACGAACTCTAACTGAATACATGAAATGATCTCAAGGATCGAGTACTTAATACTGTTTGATTAATAATTAACAGTACAATAAAATGAAAAGACTCCAAGGGACTGCGACGACGAAGCAACTCTACCTTGAATCCTTGCGATCACACTTTAACTTTGTCCGAATCCGATATCTCCAATACCTGGCACTGCACAAAAATATGCAGAAGTGTAGTATGAGTACACCACAGTCGGTACCCAGTAAGTATCAAGACTAACCTCAGTGGAGTAGTGACGAGGTACAGTCAAGACACTCACTGGTCTAATAACCTGTACAATATAGTATACAAAAATAATAGGAAACAAATAAAAATGATGTCAACAATAATCAATCAGTGATATACACAGTCGGGTAACAAGAACACCATAATTATTGCTTAACAAATAATGAATACAAGTACAACCAATTAATCAAGTCCTTCTAATATAAACCTTTCACCTATATGTTTTTCAAATAATAATCTTTAGGATATAATACTTTCAAAAAAATATATTTCGAATATACTCCATTCAAATAAATCTTTCAAATATAATTCTTTCAAATAAATCTCTTTCAAATATAATTCCTTTAAATAAATATCTTTCCAAATAAATCTCTTTCAAATATAATTCCTTTAAATAAATATCTTTCCAAATAAATCTCTTTCAAATATAATTCTATCAAATAAATATCTTTCGAATAAAAGTCACCCTGGGACACCTCATTTCAAAATCTTAAAATACGGCTCTCAACCCACTTTCATATTTCCACGGTACCTCGTGCCAATTTCTCTATCACAGCCGTACGGACAACTCACGTGCCAATATCATCATCATTTACTCACGGCATCTCGTGCCCACATTTCATATCATAACTGCACGAACAATTCGCGTGCCAATATCATCATTATTTACTCACGACACCTCATGCCCACATTTCATTTCATAATCCGCCTGGCAATAGCCGCAGGCTCCCAATTTCAACATAGATCAGACTATTATCAAGTTTACCGAAACAACAAGATAATTTGCACAAGATATAAAAATAAACACAAGGAAAATCACAACATCACATGAAAATTATCAATGCAATAACCCCACATCATCACATAAACATTACCGACACAATAACTCCACATTATCACATATCATCCCTGACAATAGCCACCCTTATCTCTCCTATAGCCACCCTTATCACTCTTATAATAGCCTCCCTTATCCCTCCGCCCTGACAATATCAGTAGCCACCCTTATCGCTCCTATAGCTACCCTTATCGCTCTGTATAATAGCCACCCTTATCACTCCGCCCAGACAATATTCCAACACACATAACCACGGTGAAATGCCACCCTTATACCCACATAATATCAAAAGTGAAATGCTACCCTTATATCCTCATAATAATAACTCAAATCACATAATAATTTGCACGAAATATTATCACGACAACACAACACAATCAATTCCTATCACAATTTGCCCAACGACCACAACCAACTACAATGATATAGTAAAATCAACAAATTTCTCAAAAATAGCCCAAGGCTCCAACAACAACAACAACAACAACAACCCAGTATAATCCCACTAGTGGGGTCTGGGGAGGGTAGTGTGTACGCAGACCTTACCCCTACCCTGGGGTAGAGAGGCTATTTCCAATAGACTCTCGGCATCCTTCCCTCCAAGAACTCCCCACCTTGCTCTTGGGGTGACTCGAACTCACAACCTCTTGGTTGGAAGTGGAGGGTGCTTACCATCAGAGCAACCCACCTTGTCAAGATCAAGGCTCCACATAACGTATATAAAACCTTAAAATAATCAACAGAGATGGAAAATACTCAGTATAAGGCAACGCCTTCATTAAATCCAAATTCTTGATAATTATATTAATGCCTCAGTTTAAACTTATTTAGTTAATTATTTACAGATGAAAAATCCATAATATAATTATTTCCAAAAAATATCTAATCAACAAACTCAAGGAATTCACATAAATATTCAAGTGACAATCACATCAAATTGTCATATATAAAAAAATTGATAAAAAAGGATTGAGGCATGACAAATAGAGGATTTAAATAAATGCCAACAATTATCCAACTTACTACACAATAATGCCTAAGACTTTAACCCACTAAATGTTGCACAATATAAGCCCGAGTACGTACTCGTCACCTTGCATACACGGCTTTTCACATTTCATAAATGGCACATAAGACTCAATGCCTAAGGGGTAATTCCCCCACTCAAGGTTAGGCAAGATACTTACTTTTTTTGAAGTAAGGCTGATATTTCAAAATTGCCTTCTTGCTTAAATTGACCTCCGGACAGCTCAAATCTATCCAAATTAAATCAATTCAGTCAATACTAATTATAGGAATTAATTTTATATAAAAATACTAATTTTCCAACAAAATCCGAAATTTAACTCAAAACTTGCACGTCTCAGAATCTGACAAAACTCACAAAATCCGACAACCCATTCAATTACGAATACACCCATACCAATTTTATCAAATTCCGATAATAACTCAACCTCCAAGTCAGCTCTGCGCATCAGAAATTTCGCACATTGCTGTCAAAAAAAAAAACCAACAGTTAAAAATGATCTGAAACCACTCCGAAACTCACCTGAGGCCTTCGGGACCTCAACCTAATACACCAACAGGTCCTAAAATATCATACGAACTTAGTTGAATTCTCAAATCACATAAAACAATGCTAAAACCACGAATCATACCCCAATTCAAGCTTAAGGAACTTAAGATTTTCCACTTCTATATTCGATGCCAAAACCTACCAAATCAATTCCGATTGACCTTAAATTTTTCACACAAGTCATAAATGACATAACGGATTTATAAAAATTTTCAGAACTGGATTCCGACTCCGATATCAAAAAGTCAACTCCCCGGTCAAACTTCCCAAAAATTCAACTTTCGCCATTTCAAGAAAGATTTCACTACGGACTTCCAAACAAATTTCCGGACACGCTTCTAAGTCCAAAATCACCATACAGAGCTATTGGAATCATCAAAACTTCATTTCGGGGTAGTTTACACATAATTCACCATCCGGTCAATTATTTCAACTTAAGCTTCCAAAACAAGAATTATTCTTTCAAATAAATCCTGAATCATCTGAAAACCAAACTTAACCACCCTCGCAAGTCATAATACACATTTCAAAGCTGTTCGAGACCTTAAGCCACCGAACAGAATATAAATTCTTAAAACGACAAGTCGGGTCGTTACAATAGGGAATACCATAAAGTGCCGGGCATCAGTGGAAGGTTTATCTCGTGAACATTCGGACTAATGGCGATATAACGCATGATTCCGTCGAGGTCATTCGGCCTGATCCAAAATAATGTGTATACTGCCGAAGGTCGTGCGGCACGAACTATAGATGCATCTATATATTGTCGAGGCGTTCGGTCCGCTCCACAAGAAAAGAAAGAAAGTTATCGAATCACGAGACACATGCTACAATACAATACAATACAATACATGAGCACATAACAAATATAATCTTTAAGCTTCTCAAATAAATTTCTCACAACTCAAAGTGTTAAGGCTCGGCCTATTATACATATATTTATTTCTAAATCAAATTCAGAGATAACTGTAATTAATTAACCAAGCAGAACGAGTTCAAATAATTTAATTATTATATGATAAAGTGTTAAGTCTACCCGGACATAAACATGCTTTAGCTACGTACAGACTCTCATCTTCTCATGCGTATGCAGCATCCACAACTAGTTGCACATAATAATAAATATCACCTATGGGGTAGTTTCCCCCTCACAAGGTTAGACAGGAGACTTACCTCGCTCCGAAGTTCTATAACCGGCTCCAACACCACTCAAACACCTCAACCCGATGCTCGTCTGTTCAAAACTGGTCAAACAATGTGCATACCAATCAAAATATACCCCATTACATATAATCTAACAATTTATAATGATTCCCAACTCAGCTAAAAAAGCCAACAAAGACAACCCTTGGGCCCACGTACCCGGATTCCGAATATTTTCGAAGATAAAGTTTACCCATAATACCACGAACTAAAATATATAACTTATTTCAAATTCCATGTCCAATTTCGTGGTCAAAATCCAAAAATACCAAATTTTAGGTTTTCTACCTAAATCCCAAGTTTTTACTAATTTCCATGTTTAAATCCATATATAAACCATGTATTTAACTCAAGATGTGAAGAAATCACTTACCACATAATAGACGATGAAGATGGCACTCCAAAATCGGCTCCCATGAACAAAATGAAGTGAAAATGGGTCAAACCCCCGTTTTGAAAGAACCACTGCTCAGAGACCTTTTGCATCTGCGGTCCATTAGTTGCTTTTGTGGCACAAAGTCCGCTTCTGCAGCTCCCTTCAGGCCCCTCAACCTCAGCATCTGCAGCCCCTTCAACGCTTCTGCGCCTTCGCTTCTACGATGTTTCATCTGCAGGTGCGGTTCCGCTTTTGCAAAATTTGACCGCATATGCGGTCCCAGCCTCCCCAGCAAGGTCCGCACCTGCGCTCCAATGGTTACATCTGCAATCACGCAGGTGCGGGAATTTCTTTGCACCTGCGACCTCAGCCAGTTCACTCTCAACCGCTTCTTCGGTCACGCATGTGCGGGAATTCCTTCGCACCTGCGGCCTCAACCCAACTCCCTTCTAGCCACTTTTGTGGTCCACTGCCTCGCTTCTGCGAGGCCATTTCTACGATGAAGCTTTCGCAGAAGCAGTTGCACCGGCAACCAGAACCCTCCAGCTTTTCCTTGAGGCCCTCGGGACCTTAACCAATTATACCAATGCATCCCAAAACATATTATGAACTTAGTCGAGGCCTCAAATCACGCCAAACAACATAAAAACTATGGATTGCCGATCATAACCCTTCTTTAAACTTCCAAACCTTTAAACCTCGACGAACGCGTCTGATTCATATCAAAACATTCTGGAATATCGCCAAACTTTGCACACAAGTCACAAATTACGATACGAACCTATTTCAATGCTCGAAATCCCAAATGCATATCGATAACACCAAAGCCCACCCCAAACCAAACTTAGGAAATTCTTAAACTTTCAAAATGTTAACTTTCGATAATAAACATTGAAATGCTCCCGGGTGATCCGATACTCAACCCAAACATACGTCCAAGCCCAAAATCATCATACGAACCCATTGGAACCTTCAAATATCAATTTCGAGGTCGTTTACTCAAAAGTCAAACCTTAGTCAATTATTCCAACTTAAAGCTTCCGAAATTAGAATTTTCTTTCCAAATCAATCCCGAACTTCCCGAAATTAAATTTTGACCACATGTATAAGCCATAATACCTGAAGTGAAGCTACTCAAGACCTCAAACTATCACACAACGTGTTAGATCTCAAAACAACCGGTCGAGTCATTACCGTTGTTTCACGTTGATATAGGCTCATATGAAACTTCAAATTAGATGATTAGTGTTTTCCAAGAAAACTTCCGCACAAAAGATCTGAAGCTTCAAGGATATAGAAGGAGAACTTCACACATATATAAAAAATAACCTAAAACTTTATACTAAACATGCTGAAGTTTTGTCCTGCAGTCTGTAATTTTGTAATGAGTTTTTTCCTAAACTTCAGACTAAACATGCTGAAGTTTTGTTATGCAGTCTGTAGTTTTCTAATGAGCTTTTGCAAAACTTCAGACTTATGTGTGTTGATGTTTTTTAGTTCATTTGCTAAAACTTCATAATAAACATGCTGAAATTTTTGTCTTGGAATCTGTAGTTTTATAATAAGTTTTTTTTCCTAAACTTCAGACTAAACATGCTGAAGTTTTTATGTTTATTTGCTAAAACTTCAGACTAAACATGCTGAAGTTTTATTTTGCAGTCTGTAATTTTCTAATGACTTTTTGCAAAACTTTAGACTTATGCATGTTGAAATATTTTAGTTCATTTGCTAAAACATCATACTAAAACATGCTGAAATTTTATCATGCAGTATGTACTTTTGTAATGAGTTTTTTTCCTAAACTCCAGATTAAACATGCAGTTTTTTAGTTCATTTGCCAAAACGTCAGACTAAACATGCTGAATTTTTCTCCTGCGGTATGTAATTTTCTAATGAGTTTTTGCTAAATTTCAGACTTATACATGCTAAAGTTTTTTTGTTCATTTTCTAACACTTCATACTAAACATGCTGAAGTTTCACAAAACATGCTTAAGTTCATGATAAAAGAGACAAATGTATTTGATACAATCCAAGACAACTTCAGACTAATTAATGCGAAGAGAACAAAAATTTAAAAGATAGACAACGCATAATTCACAAAAAATAATCTATATTCTCAACCCCAATTTTTATTTCACTTACATCATTGAAAAATAATAAAAAATATATTTTTCATTTACAATTCATTCTCTATTGAAAATATTCACATAAAGTGTCTTCATATGTTCCATAGTCATAGCCTAGTTGCTCTTCTGGAGTTTTATAACTGCTTTCTTCTTTCCACTTTACATGAGCCCAAAGATTCGTAGCCAATCTCTCTTGAATATCAACACGTCACTTTGTTTGAATTTGAAGACATCATCTTGCTTTAACCGCATCTCAAGGAACTTAAGAGCAAATATACCACAATCAACACTACAAAAAAATATAAAAAAATTAAAGATTAATTAACACAATAACACAGCTCTAAAAATAAAGAAAAAACCATAAAAATAAGATGCATGGTAAACATATGCCAAACACGTCCTTGTTCTGCTGTAGGGGTGTGTTCATCCACTTAATCGTAAAAAGTTTTGGAGAATTTTCCCCATAAGGTTTATTTTGTGTGCCAAATTTTAAGCATTCGAGCAAGTGTGAAATGTCAATGCCTCTTACGTAGTTGTCCACCTTTTCACCAGTTGATTCTTCAATAAACCAATCCAGGAAAACTCGGTAAGTTCCTCAATCTCCACTTCTCTTCAGAATCCACAGCTTCCTCAATCACTTGTTTTTTGACAGCCCACTTTCTCTTTGATTTGATCATTTTATCTTCCATTTTTCTTTTCTTCTCCATTCTCTTTTCCTTCCTTATTCTAGTTTTCTATTTCTATTCATCTGAAGGATGAACACAAGCCAACTTAGTTATATACTGATCAAAAAGTAAATTTGTTACTGCACATTTTGATTCTGGATAACTTGAAGGTGATAGCAATAATTTTGGCACAAGAAATATATGGCCACTTCAATATGCTGCAAATGAACAACATAAAAAGAAAATATGTGAAATTAACCACAATATAATTCAAAGTCAAAAATAATTTTAGGAAATGAACTAAAAAAAACTTCAGCATGTTTAGTTTGAAGTTTAAAAACAATCATTACAAAACTAGAGACTGTAGGACAAAAACTTCAACATATTTAGTATGAAGTGTTAGGAAATGAACTAAAAAACTTCAGCATATATAAGTCTGAAGTTTAGAAAAAAATCATTACAAAACTGCAGATTGCAGGATAAAACTTAAGCATGTTTACTATTAAGTATTAGGGAATGAACTAAAACAATCCAGCATGCATAAGTATTAAGTTTAGAAGAAAATCATTACAAAACTAAAGACTGCAACACAAAAACTTAAGCATCTTTAGTATGAGGTGTAAGAAAATGAACTAAAAACTTTCAGCATGCATAAGTATGAAGCTTAGAAAAAACTCATTACAAAACTAAAAACTGCAGGACAAAAACTTAAGCATCTTCAGTATGAAGTGTTAGGAAATGAATTAAAAATCTTAAGCACATTTAATTTAAAGTTTAGAAAAAAAAAACTCATTACAAAACTAGATATTGCAGGATAAACACTTCAGCATGTTTAGTATGAAGTGTTACAGAATGAACTAAAAAACTTCATTATGTATAAGTCTGAAGTTTAGAAAAAAACTCATTACAAAACTACGGACTGCAGGACAAAACTTCAGCATATTTTAGTATGAAGTTTAAGCAAATGAACTAAAAAACTTAAGCATGTATAAGTATGAAGTTTACCAAATTACACTACAAAAACTTCAAAACAAACAGGGCTGATGTTTTAGGAAATACAGTTCAAAACCAATTCAAAATCAAACTTAATAACTTACATTATCTGCAAGATCAGAGTTAGGGTCCACAAGCTCGGTAAAGAATGACTTTGGAAGGGGCATCTTCATGTAGTCATTCCGGCTTTCCAATCTTTCCCCCTTGCCTTTTGTTTAGGAATGATGTAAGGAGATTTCAACTAAATACTCTCCATACGAATCCTTTTCCATACTTTAGTTGGTTTTCTTTTTGCTTGCTGCTCCTGCTGCTCAGTCACAACTAACTGATGCGGTTCAGTAGCAAGGGCGAAATTGTCACAACCCAAAATCCATTAAAGATTGTGATGGCGCCGGACACCGCTGTCAGGCAAGCCAAAAATAAATACTTAATTTTGTTCTCATTTTAATATTTCTAAAATCATATTTCCTTCAATTAAATAATAAAAGATGAAATTTATAAAATAAATAATAATATTTTTAGCAATTTCAATACCGGACAACCCATAACCACTCCAAAATTCGGTATCACAAATGCATGAGCATCAACTAGGAATGTACTGCGGATCGTAGTATAGAATGCAACTCACCTAAGTCCCCGCAATAACCGAACCTCTGCGCCCACAAGGCCACTAGACATATATGTACTTGCACAAAAATGTGCAGCAAGTGTAGTATGAGTACTAAATCAACGCGTACCCAGTAAGTATCCCGCCTAACCTCGAAAACGTAGTGACGAGGGGTCGAATTTGACACTTACTATGGGCTATAAATAAAATATCAATGATATAACTAAGCGTGGATTACGTAGAACGGCTGTAAGCTCAATATCATGAAATAAGTAAAATATTCTTTTGTTAATAAGAAATTTCCAAATTTATTTTCGTCATTTAATATTTTTTTTGGACCTCTGGCCAATGAAAGCAATATCAATTATTATCAATTCCAAAGATATATCATGCGCAAATCATGCCGAGGTCGTACGGCCCGCTCCGACATAAATATTTAAACTGTGCACTGCCGAAGGTCGAACGGCGCGAACCATAGATGCATCTATTTAATCTATCGAGGCATTCGGCCCACTCCACAAAAGAGAAAATACAATTTAAAACAACCAAATTCAAGATTTATTAAGGCAACTATTCAAGAAATACAAATTCTCATTTATGGTCAAGAAGAATGGAGTTTAACCTTTTAAAGTTCCTTAACCAAGTTTCGATATGATTTAAGCAACTTAAATTAACAAGTAGGATGCAAGCATCGCAATTATAACATGATCTGGGTCCTAGACTACTCGGACATAAGCATATTAGTAGCTACGCACGGACTTCGGTTATCTTGTGCATATGTAGCCCCCACAAATAGAAGCACATATTGAATTATTTTACCTACGGGGTTAATTCCCTCTTACAAGGTTAGAAAGGAGACTTACCTCACTCCGACGTTCCAAAACCGGCTCCAACGCCGCCCTAAGACCTTACACTGGTGACCGCCGATCCAAAACTAGTCAAATAAGACGCAACCCAATCAAAATATACTCTAATACCCTTAATTAATCAATTTATAACAATTTCCAACTCCGCTCGAAAAATCGATAAAGCAACTGTCGGGCCCACGTGCCCGGATTCTAAAACTTTTCGAAGATAAACTTTACCCATGACACCACGAACTCAAATATATATTTTATTCCAAATTCCTTATCCAATTTTGTGGTCAAAATCCAAAAATACCAATTTCTAGGTTTTTCTTCAAAATCCCAAATTTCTACAAATGTTCATGGATAAATCCATGTATAAACCTCGTATGTAACTCACAACTAGTAGAAATCACTTACCTCATGAAGGATGACAAAATGGCACTTCAAATATCGCACCCAAGACCGGCTCCAATGAGAGAAAAGAGGTGAAATGAGCCAAAACCCAATTTGTCTAACTTATACATTCTGCCCAGACGACTTTCGCACCTGCAAAGCCAAAAGCAGCTTCTGCGGTGTCGCTTTTGCGGCACCAAGACCGCTTCTGCGAAAAACACTGTAGGCTGCCCCTTCGCACCTACGGACAATGTCCCGCTCCTGCGACATCGCAGGTGAGCAAATGCACCTCGCTCCTGTGCTCCACTCAGCTTCTACACTCCAAGAGGCCGCATCTTCTCCATCGCAGATGCAGAAGAAGTCTCGCACCTACGGGCACTACCCAGCTCGCCCAAAACCGCTTCTGCGACTGTCCTGGCCACTTCTGCGGCTCCGCACCTACGGCCAAAACCTCGCAGGTGCAGTTACACTAGATGCCAGCTGCCTTAGCATTTTCCTTAGTCCAAAAATCAATTCGTTAAGCATCCAAAACTCACCCGAGGTCCCCGAGATCCCGTCCAGTCCCACCAACCAGTCCAATAACATAACACGGACCTGCTCGAGGCCTCCCATCACATCAAACAACATCAAAATCATGAATCGCACCCCAATTCAAGCTTAATAAACTATAGAACTTCAAACTTCTACCTTCGATGCCGGAACCTATCAAATCACGTCCGATTGACCTCAAATTTTGCACACAAGTCATAATTGACATTACAGACCTACTCAAGCTTCCGAAATCGAAATCCGACCCCGATATCAAAAAGTCCACTCCCGGTCAAACTTCTCAAAAACCTTTAAATTTTTAACTTTTGCCAAATGACCCCAAAATGACCTATGAACCTCCAATCCACATCCAGAAACGCTCCCAATACCATAATCGCCTTACAGAGCTATTCCTAGACTCGGAATCCCAAACGGACATCAATAACATTGAAATGTACTTCAACCCAAATTTAGGAAATTCTTCCAAAAATGCCAACTTCCATAATAGGCGTCGAAAGGCTCACGGGTCATCCAAAACCCGATCTTGACATACGCCCAAGCCCAAACTCATCATACGAACCTGTTGGAACCTTCCAATGCCGATTACGAGGTTGTTTACTTAAATTTCAAACCTTAGTCACTTCTTCCAACATAAAGCTTCTGAAATTAGAATTTTCTTCCAAAACTAACTCTGAACTTCCCGAAATTCAATTCCGACCATACGCACAAGTCATAATACCTGAAGTGAAGCTGCTCAGGGTCTCAAACCACTGAATGACGCGCTAGAGCTCAAAACGACCGATCGGGTCATTACATTCTCTCCCACTTAAATATACTTTCGTCCTTGAACGTGCTAAGAACTACTCTGGAGTTGTCTGAAATCATTGTTTAACACCTTGTGCACCTACCCGTGCTACCACAACCCAGTTGAACACATTTGCTCGAGCAAACCTGAAAATCCTCCCTTTTATCTAGTCAAATAAGCCTTAGAGCCAAATTCCAACATCTGAAATTCTCTACCAGGTCTGTTTCCAACATACGACCACCATATCCATCACTATACGATGCACCAATACATTATTGCATACCTTTACTGAATTCATACCGTGCACCGTGTAACCCAAATGACCATAATAACATTCGCTGACAACGATAGGCGAAATCCCACGAATCTGATGCCCACACGCACCTCACGAAGCATATAAGTCTTGTTTCAACTCTCGCAATACTGGCACAACAGAAAGGATGCGTAGAAATTCATAACCAACTTCTAAGTCAACGAATCATTGAGTATCTCCTCCCGACAAGAACCATTACCTCAATATGAACCAAATAACGTTATTTGCTCTTAAATATGCCTTATATAAATCCGATTGCACTGATCTCAGGTCCAAAAATCTCGTCTCACCCAGGTCTCATATGATGCCATCATGTGCCAACAATCCATGTTGTCACGGCCCAAAATTCATTAAAGGTCGTGATGGCGCCAGACACTATTGTCAGGCAAGACAAAAATAAATACTTAATTTGGTTCTCATTTTAATATTTCTGAAATCAAATTTCCTTCAATTAAATAGTAAAAGATGAAATTTACAAAATAAATAATAATATTTTTAACAATTTCAATACCGGGCAACCCATAACCACCCCAAAACTCGGTGTCATAAGTGCATGAGCCTCAACTAGGAACGTAAATTAAAATACAATATTTGTCTGAAATACAAATTTGGATAGGGGAAATATAAATACTCTGAAGGAGACTCTGCTGGCTGCGGATCATAGTATAGAATATAGCTCACCTAAATCCCCGTAATAACTGCGCCTCTGCGCCCACAAGGCCCATAGACATATATGTACCTGCACAAAAATGTGCAGCAAGTGTAGTATGAGTACGGAAATCAACGCGTACCCAATAAGTATCCCGCCTAACCGCAAAAAAGTAGTGACGAGGGGTCGACTTCGATACTTACTATTGTCTATAAATAAAATATCAATGATATAACTAAGCGTGGATTATGTAGAACGGCTGTAAGCTCAATATCATGAAATAAGTAAACAATTCTTTTGTTAATAAGAAATTTCCAAATTTATGTTCGGCATTTAACATTTTTTTGGACCTCTGGCCAATGAAAGCAATATCAATTATTATCAATTCCAAAGATATATCATGTGCAAATCATGCCGAGGTCGTACGGCCCGCTCCAACATAAATATTTAAATTGTGCACTGCCGAAGGTCGACGGCGTGAACCATAGATGCATCTATTTAATCTGCCCAGGCGTTCAGCCCGCTCCACAAAAGAGAAAATACAATTTTAAACAACCAAATTTAAGATTTATTAAGGCAACTATTCAGGAAATATAAATTCTCATTACAGTCAAGAAGAATTAAGTTTAACCTTTTAAAGTTCCTTAACCAAGTTTCAATATGATTTAAGCAATTTAAATTAACAAGTAGGATGCAAGCATCGCAGTTATAACATGAAATGGGTCCTAGACTACCCAGACATAAGCATATTAGTAGATACGCACGGACTCTCGTCACCTCGTGCGTTCGTAGCCCCTACAAATAGAAGCACATATTGAATTATTTTACCTATGGGGTTAATTCCCTCTTATAAGGTTAGGAATGAGACTTACCTCACTCCGACGTTCCAAAACCAACTCCAGCGCCGCCCTAACACCTTAAATCAGTTACCGCTGATCCAAAACTAGTCAAATAAGACGCAACCCAATCAAAATATACTCTAATACCCATAATTAATCAATTTATAACAATTTCCAACTCCGCTAGAAAAATCGATAAAGCAAACCTCGGGCCCACGTCCCCCGATTCTGAAACTTTTCGAAGATAAACTTTACCCATGACACCACGAACTCAAATATATAATTTATTCCAAATTCCATGTCTAATTTCGTGGTCAAAATCCAAAAATACTAATTTCTAAGTTTTTCTTCAAAATCCCAAATTTCTACAAATGTTCATGCATAAATTCATGTATAAACCTTGTATGTAACTCACAACTAGTAGAAATCACTTACCTCATGAAGGATGACAAAATGGCACTTCGAAAATCGCACCCAAGACCGGCTCCAACGAGAGAAAAGAGGTGAAATGAGCCAAAACCCGATTAGGCTAACTTATACATTCTGCCCAGGCGACTTTCGCATCTGTGAAACCAAAGGCCGCTTCTGCGGCGTCGCTTCTGCGGTACCAAAACCGCTTCTTCGGAAAACACTGGAGGCCTCCCCTTCACACCTGCGGACAATCGCCCACTCCTCCGACATCGCAGGTGCGCAAATGCACCTCGCTCTTGCGCTTTTGCGCTCCAAGAGGCCGCATATGCACCATCGCAGATGCAGAAAAAGTCTTGCACCTGCGGGCACTTGCCAGCTCGCCCAAAACCACTTTTGCGACCTTCTTGGCCGCTTCTGCGGCTCCGCATCTGCGGCCAAAACCTCGCAGGTGCGGTTACACCAGATACCAGCTGCCTTAGCATTTTCCTTAGTCCAAAAATCGATCTGTTAAGCATCCGAAACTCACCCGAGGCCCCGGGACCCCGTCCAATCCCACCAACAAGTCCAATAACATAACACGGACCTGTTCGAGGCCTCACATCACATCAAACAATATCAAAATCATGAATCGCACCCCAATTCAAGCTTAATAAATTTTAGAACTTCAGACATCTACCTTCGATGCCGAAACCTATCAAATCACGTCCGATTGACCTCAAATTTTTCACACAAGTCATAATTGATATTACGGGCCTATCAAGCTTCCAGAATCGTAATTCGACCCTGATATCAAAAATTGCACTCCCGGTCAAACTTCTCAAAAACCTTTAAATTTTTAACTTTCGCCAAATGACCCCAAAATGACCTACGAACCTCCAATCCACATCCGGAAGCGCTCCAAATACCAGAATCGCCTTACGGGGATATTCTAAGACTTGGAATCCCAAACAGACATCAATAACATTGAAATGCACTTCAACCCAAATTTAGAAAATTCTTCCAAAAATGCCAACTTCCATAATAGGCGCCGAAATGCTCCCGGGCCATCCAAAATCTGATCCGGACATACACCCAAGCCCAAAATCATCATACGAACATGTTGGAACCTTCCAATCCCGATTCCGGGGTCATTTACTTAAATTTCAAACCTTAGTCAATTCTTCCAACTTAAAGATTCTGAAATTAGAATTTTCTTCCCAAACTAACTCCGAACTTTCCGAAAATCAATTCCAACCATAAGCACAAGTCGTAATACCTGAAGTGAAGCTGCTCAGGGTCTCAAACCGTTGAATGATGCACTAGAGCTCAAAATAACTGGTCGGGTCATTACAGAAATCTGCAGCCATAGGGACAGATACTTCTCCAACTCCCTGTTGTTCATGATCTTATTGTCTCTCTTCATTAACAACAATAGCAACAGAATTACCTTCTGCGCCTGTCTCTTGTGTACTACCCAGTGAAAATGAACATAAATTGAAGTTGGGGATATCACTGGTGTCACGCAAAATGTTAGGAGAATTGGAAAGCTTCCTTCTCTTAGGATTTGGAAGAAGTTGTGATGCACTAGATGAGATCTGCAAAAACAAGGAAAATATATACATAAATACAACTACTACAAACACACACTAGTCAAAACAATGACTTGTAATCGAATTGTAGCAAATAACTACCTGGTCTAAGTATTTTCGACACACATGGCGTTTGCATACCAACGGATCCTCTTGCATTACCCTCAGATATACCTAAATTTATATGCAAAAAAATACAAAAATATTAAATAATACTAATTATATTTTGAAAATACTACAAAGACACTTCACGCATGTCTGTGAGCCAACAGGTGTGAAGAGATGTATTTCTCCTTTTTCATATAGTCGAATGAGCTCACCAATTTCTTTTACAGTTGCACCAAGTCTTTCTGAATAATCATCAAAGCACAAAAAAGAAAAAAAAAGTATGTACAATTTCAAATTGAAAATAAAAACTTGGATCAAATGTAATAAGTGCGAGATGTATAGAATACCTTGATGTTTGCCTTCCACTGTGCTATCGCTAGAGTGCATACCTTTGTCGATCTTAGCACCTCCATCTTCATTCAATGGTGCAACATCATTGTCGAGCCTTGGAGTATTCTGCGGAAGGATTTTCTTGACTCTATCTTCATGCAATGTAGCATCATCGGAGAATTTTTGAGTCGTAGCAATTTAAGCACCACTGTTTTCCACTTCCACTGCATATTCATAGGGGGAAATAAATGACCTAAAAAAATAATATACATAACATAGAACATATTTATACCTGTAGTGACAACTTCATGTGTGTCTCTATCACGCCCCAAAACTGGGGAGGCGTGGCAGGCACTCGGTGCCGCACTGGCCCGAGCAAATCACTCTACAACTATTTATTTTGTAACTATCATGGGCCAACATGGCCACAACTCGTAATGTATAACTATAAGTGGGTAATACTGTATCACTGAACCATTTTTCTTAAAATATGACTACATATAGGCTGTCAAGGCCTCTGAAATACTGTACAAAATAAACCTCTGTCTACAAAGCCTCTAAGTTATTTGACATCAAATGGGACAGGGTACCGACCTACCCATAAATCTGTAACAAAACTCTGACATGATGACTTATAGACTCGGCTGCACTCTGAATTAAGTGGAGTCTTACCGATCCTTCGCTGAATGCTAACCTCGTCTACTATGAGGGCTCGTCCAACTGATTATCTATACCTGCATGCATGAATGCAGCATCCCCAACAAGAGGACGTCAGTACGAATAATGTACTGAGTATGTAAGGCAGAATTAAAATATAACAATAAGTCAACATTAATTAAAGACATATAATAATCAACCTGAATCTCTAAAGTGCCACCGTATATGCATACTTATTATACTCATATATATACAATGCTTCTCTTTAAGACTATTATCCATATCGTATGATGCATGACTGCCCAACTGATCAGTGATAACAGCCCGACTGATCGTAGCTCGGTGGTAAATATGTAACTGCCCAACCGGCCGTAGCTCGGTGGTAAATGCATGACTGCCCGACTGTCCGTAGATCAGTAGTAAATATGTAACTTCCCAACTGGCCGTAGCTCGTTGGTAAATGCATGATTGCCCGATCGACCGTAGCTCTGTGGTAAATGAATATGCATATTTTCCCAACCGGTAGTAAATAATGATACATAACTACTCAACCGGTGGTAACTGCCCGACCGGCCGTAACACGGTGATAAATGCATGAAGATGCATGTACATGTATCACTATATTATAAACATTAACTTCTCTATCATATACCATACACAACTTCATTCAACATTTTAATCATATTTATCACATAACATTAGTTCTATTACTTACTACATGTCATTATCTACTATCACAATTAATCACGTTATATTTGTTCATTATATGCATATAATTACTGCATGTTTAGTTAAACTATAAAAACTATATTTATAAACAAATCCTAACACATATATTTGTAACACAAGTTCTCTGTCATATATCTTAATAGGGACTAGGGACATACGTAGACATGCTTGAATATCACTTTACCGAAATGAATAACATAGGCATCCTAAACTGCTAAGAGTAGAATCACTTATGGAATAGCATTACGTTTACGTATCGTTACTTGGATCGTGCCAAAAGAAAGAAGGGATAGCCTTAACATACCTGAGTCGATTCTCTTGACACTCCTCTAACACATGTTAATTGCGATAAAACACGGAACACGTTGTATGAAAAGCTCGTTGCTTATGCAAAGACTATCTTGGCCGAAACCTCTCCTTAAGTAACTATGAGAAGCTTGAATTAAGCTCTTCAGAAAATGACGTTAAAAGGTATGGAAAGTTTTGTTGAACTTTGAAGAGATTAAGATTATCATTCCTAATGAAAGCTTTAAGAGAAATTACGTTAATGAAGTTATGGAAAGTGTTTGTGAGAACTCTTTCATAAGACATTGTAGTTATTATTTAACTCTTTTTAGGTGGCCCCGCAATTAAGCTTGGTGTCACACTTCTTTCTCAAAGTGTGACACCTTACAATCTTTAATGCTTAGTCAATTAAGTGTAAAGTATGATTGCCACGTT
>AWOL01S0008978.1:4273-49078 GCA_000715115.1 Nicotiana otophora
ATTAACACTCACAATATGGCACAACATCACCCTTCGTGCATTAACACTCTTCCTTACCATAATGCAATGCATAAATAACAACAGGGAGATAGAATAACAAGTACAAACCTTACTTCAATATTTGGTTCTATAATATCAATCTTAACTTTGAAATAAAAACTCAATTATCACCTAAATATCCGTAAACATGATAAGAACTATAAATTAAACAACACTAGTATAACACGTAGCAATTTGGCATAGGAATGAGACAATATAAGAAAAATAGAGAAACATGAAAAACAGGTAAATTGGCGGCGCATAAGTACTTGTCACCTCACATATACGCCGCTCACATGAATTTCACTTAGCAAGTAATCTAAGGTTCCTAATTCCCTCAAGTCAGGGTTAGACACAACACTTACCTCGCTCCGAAGGCCACTTAATTCTCAATCACAGTTTTTCCTTTGGAATTCACCTCCAAACCACTCGTATCTATTCAAAAATGACTCAATAATATCAAATATTGCTAAAGGAATCAAATATATTGCATAAATTAAATTTCCCAAATTTTCTTCCAAAAAGTCAAAAATCGACCCCGAGCCCGCTTGGTCAAAACCCAAGGTTCGTACCAAAATCCATTTACCCATTCATCCTCGAGCCCGAATATATAATTGGTTTTGGAATCCGACCTCAAAATGAGGTCTAAATCCCCAAATTTCCGAAATCCCTAGTTTCTACCCTAACCCCTAATTCTACCATGAAAACTCTAGATTTTAGGTTGCAAATTCAAGAAATGTAATGGGTAATTGAAAGAAAATGGTTTAGAATCACTTACCAACAATTTGGGGAAGAAACTTACTCTTGCAAATCGTCTCTACCCGTTTGGTTCTTGAAATATATTGAAGAAATGGCTTAAACCCCTGTTTGGAGTCTGTTTTAAGTCACTGGACATGCCTTCATCGCATTCGCGAGAGGCCTGTCATGATCGCGATGCACGGCGGTCTAAGGCCTTCGCATTTGCGAGTCTTTCTACGCATTCGCATAAGGCAGCTCCCCCCAAGCCTTCGCGTTCATGACCCGGTGGACGCATTCGCGTAGAAGAACATGACCCCCCCTCCCCCAGGTCCCTTAAACTATCGCGTTAGCGTGAGACAGATCGCGTTCGCGAAGGGTACCACCCCCAACGCTTCGCGTTCGTGACTAGTCCTTCGCGTTCGCCAAGAAGAAATTTCCACTTCCCCCATTTTACCTTTCGCGTTCGCGACACTACCTACGCGAACGTGAAGTAGGGCACACCAGAACAGCTGTTGCAGCAAAAATCTCAGATTTGCTAAGTGCAAATCACCCCGCAGCCTACCCGAAATCACCCGAGCCCTCGGGGCTCCAAACCAAACATGCACACAAGTCTAAAAATATCATACGAACCTGCTCGCGCGATCAAATCGCCAAAATAACACCTAGAACTCCGAATTTAGCACCAAATCGAATGAAATTCTCAAGAACACTTTAAAATTACTATTTTCTCAACTGAAGGTCCGAATCACGAGAAATCAACTCCGTTTCTCACCAAATTTCTCAGACAGGTCTTAAATATCATAATGAACCTGTAACGGGCTTCAGAACCAAAATACAGACCCGGTACTAACAATGCCAAACATCAATCAATTCTTAAAAACAATAAATTTTCAGACTTTTAATTTTAATCAAAAATTCATAACTTGAGCTAGGGACCTCCGAATTCGATTCCCGGCAAACGCCCAGGTCCCATAATTTGATACAGACCCACCGAGACCATCAAAATACGGATTCAGACCCGTTTACCAAAAATGTTGACCCAAATCAACTAAAATCAACCTTTAAGGAAAATATTCTTATTTTCATAAGTTTTCAACATAAAAACTTTCTGGAAACCTGCTCGGACTGCGTACGCAAATCGAGAAGGGTAAAATGAGATTTTTAAGGCTTAAGAGCGCAGATTCGAGTTCTAAAATAAAAGATGACCTTTTGGGTCATCACATCAAATTGCCAAAATAACACCTAGAACTCCGAATTTAGCACCAAATCGAATGAAATTCTCAATAACACTTTAAAATTACTATTTTCTTAACTGAAGGTCCGAATCACGTCAAATCAACTCCGTTTCTCACCAAATTTCTCGGACAAATCTTAAATATCATAATGAACTTGTACTGGGCTCCGAAACCAAAATACGGACCCGGTACTAACAATGCCAAACATCAATCAATTCTTAAAAATAATAAATTTTCAAACTTTTAATTTTTATCAAAAATTCATAACTTGAGCTAGGGACCTACGAATTCGATTTCGGGCATACGTCCAAGTTCCATAATTTGATACGGACCTATCGAGACCGTCAAAACATGGATCCGAGCTTGTTTGCCAAAAATATTGATCGCAATCAACTAAAATCAACTTTTAAGGCAAAAATTCTTATTTTTATTAGTTTTCAACATAAAAGCTTTCTGGAAACCTGCCCGGACTGCGTACACAAATCGAGGAGGGTAAAAATGAGATTTTAAAGGCTTAAGAGAGCAGATTCGAGTTCTAAAATATAAGATGACCTTTTAGGTCATCACAATTTAATTGTGTGGTTGTCTACTTGTGCGGTTTCTGGTTATCAGTGTATTGGTGGGTTATTACGACTAAGGAAAAAACATATCAGTGGTAATTTGAGCAAAAGGATTTGAGGAATGTGTGCTATATTTGGCCTTATCGGTTCATGTTCTGGTTTTGGGAAGACTCAAAGTCAATTCTTCGTGCGGATGTGATGTACAAGGAAAGGAATTAAGTCGGTTGCTTCCCTGATGGGGTGTTCATGTGCTAGCAGTGCCCTAGAGTTTGATTGTGTTCGGGACCAGGTCAGAGTGGGTGACTCTCAACAACGGTCCTAGTGGATTCAAAAATTTAAAGTGTGGTGCCTAGGAATTTCGAGTCCGTAGTATGGTTAAGTACCGAGAATTGCAGCGGATTAGAAAAAGGGGCTTGGAGTGTTCTATGTTATCATCGGTCTGTGGTGCAACATTTGAGAAATGGGAGAAAATAATTCCAAATTCATAGAGGAATTATCAGAATGGGTGTACCAGTTGAAGATGTTATTGTGCGCACATGGAGGGTATGAGATGGTTCATGAGTATTGAGATGATGTGATCTCATGATTTGAATCACTCAGGATGAGTGCAGATTGAGTTCGTTATATTTTGAATGGAGCTATTATTATTCCTAAGGCAAGTCCAGAGTAAATTAGAAGAAGTCGGATCGGTTAGCAATGGTTGAATTGGCATGACGATAGCAATGATCAGTTCCTTCAGCGTGTTGAGTTATGCATGTGATTTATGGAGGTGCGCGCGAGGCTTGATGGCCGCCGTAATTGATTTTATTTGGAGGTATTCAAGTATCATGGCCTGTTATGTGTAGATGGATCCCGGAAGAATTATGGTGGTTTAGACCACCACTCGAGGTTTTTATTTTTTTTCTGCGGTTATGGGAATTCAGTCACGTGTTGCAATGTTTCTCCGGAAATGAGTTTAGTGAAAGGTTTCTATATGATGAAGTGTGTAACCTTCTAGTGGTTCAGGAGTTTTGATGAAATTCTTGTACTCTCGCATATTGGCATGTTATGTGAAGTGAGCGGCATGTGAATTGGAAGTTGAGGATCAAGGTTACGGTCCGGTGTAGACAAGGATGTTACGAGCTTGGATGAGCAGGAAATGATTCAGATGCTTAGAGTAAGCTAGTACTGTCCTTAGCGTCACCTGAGGTCGGTGTCATGTGGAAAAGGCTTTGTGTATTAACTTGCAGATTTTTGATTCACTTTACAGAATTAGAAAGGTTGGCGGTATGGATGTGCAGACTTTGCTACCTGAGCGGAATGGTCGTGGGAGCATGCCCACAAGGAAGATTGTATAAGTGTGACATGTAGTCACTTAATCGATTAAAGAATGAAATCAAGTATGGAGATTTTTGTAATATCGCTAATGTGAGGGTTTAGGCCTGAAAAGGCGCTCTATTCAGTTGGTTGTGAATTGTGGAAGTTTGTTCTGGATTCGACGGTTGTTCTGGCGTGTCATGGGTTAAGGGTCATTGTGGATCCTTGAGAGGTTATTTGCCCAAGCATGGTATGATAAGAATCGGTTTGAGGTCCGTTGATGGGTCCAGATGTGGATATGTACTCTACACCAGCCTGGGTATGTTCATTTAGCATAGCATCCCTTATGTAAGAGTATTTGGGCATGGGATGTTAATTTTTGTCACCAGCTATTTCATGTAATACGCTGTTGTGCCATGTGGGTTGTAAGATGACTTGATTATTTGTACAATGTGTTGAGGTCCTGTGTAGCGGTGGTGTTGTCTGAGCAGGATGGCTCTCGAGATGCAGACCATATATCACAGCTTAGTTATGCTTGAGTTTTATAGCGTATGACGCTACCTGTCTCCCCAGGATTTGTATTATGCACTTGGCGTGCTTATGGTTGATATTCGGGCATTTCGTGAGTATAAGCGTTACGGCTCGATGCGTGTTTTCTTTAGATTATTATGTGTGGATCGGGTGGCACGCCGCCACGGGTATATGATTAGATCGGGTGGCACGCCGCCACAGATATGTTGTTTGGTTTGGGTGGCACGCCACCACGGGTAACATGGTTAGATCGGGTTGCACGCCGCAATGGTATCATGTGTGGATCGGGTTGTACGCCGCAATAGTGTGATGTTGAGTACAGTTCCCTATACTTATTCTTGTGTGTTTTGTTTCTAATTTTCTGAATAGGGTTCATAACATCTTTTCGATTGTTTAATTAGTCACGTGGGTTGAGCAGTTCTTTCCAGAGTTCGTTTTCTTATGTATCACATTCGAGTTTGTAGCTTGTTGGAATTTATGGCATCATATGAGACTTTTGGCAGTGTCTGAGGTCGCTTATTATCTGAGTAACTTGTACTGGGTGAGACGAGATTATTGGACTTGGGATCAGTGCGATCAGATTTATATGAGGCATATTAAAGAGTAAATATCGATATTTAGTCCAGAATGAGGTAATGGCTCTTGTCGGGAGGAGAGACTCCATGAGTTGTGATTTGGCAGGTGGTTAAGCGTTTCTACCCACCTCTTCTGTCGTGGAGGTATTGCGAGAGCTGAAACAGGACTTATATGCTTCATGAGGTATGTTGTGGGCATCAGATTTGTGAGATTTCGGCTATAATGCAGTGCATGGCGTGAATTCGGTAAGAGTATACAATCATGTATTGGTACATCGTGTAGTGATGGATATGGTGTTCGTATGTTGGAAACAGACCTGGTAGAGAATTTTAGATGTTGGAATTTGGCTCTAAGGCTTATTCGACTAGATAAAAGGGAGGATTTTCAAGTTTGCACAAGCTACTATGCTAAACTGGGTTGTGGTAGCACGGGTAGGTGCACGAGGTGTTAAACAATGATTTCAGACAACTCCAGAGCAGTTCTTAGCACGTTCGAGGACGAACGTATGTTTAAGTGGGAGAGAATGTAATGACCCGACCGATTGTTTTGAGCTCTAGCGCGTCGTTCGGCGATTTGAGACCTTGAGTAGTTTTACTTCAGGTATTATGACTTGTACGTGTGGTCGGAATTGAATTTCGAGAAATTCAGAGTTGATTTGGAAATAAAACTCTCATTTCGGAAGCTTTAAGTTGGAAGAATTGACTAAAGTTTGATTTTCGAGTAAACAACCTCGAAATCAGGATTAGAAGGTTCCAACAGGTTCGTATGATGATTTTGGACTTGGGCGTATGACCGGATCGGGTTTTGGATGACCCGGGAGCATTTCGACGCCTATTGTGGAAGGTTGGCGTTTTGGAAGAATTTCATAAATTTGGGTTGAAGTGCATTTCAACGTTATTGATGTATGTTTGGGATTCCGAGTCTGGGACTAGCTCTGTATGGTGATTCTGGTATTGGGAGCGCATCCGGATGTGGATTTGGAGGTCCGTAGGTCATTGCAGGGTCATTTGGCGAGAGTTAGAAATTTAAAGGATTTTGAGAAGTTTGGCCAGGAGTGAACTTTTTGATATCGGAGTCGGATTCTGATTCCGGAAGTTGGAATAGGTCTGTAATGTCAAATGTGACTTGTGTACAAAATTTGAGGTCAATCGGACGTGATTTGATAGGTTTCGGTATCGAATGTAGAAGTTTGAAGTTCTAAAGTTCATTAAGCTTGAGGTGGGGTACAATTCAGGGTTTTGACGTTGTTTGATGTGATTTGAGGTCTCGAGCAAGTTCGTGTCATGTGTTGGGACAGGTTGGTGTGATTGGACGGGGTCCCGGGGGCCTCGGGTGTGTTTCGGGGTGGTTTCGGATCGAATTTGGATGAAAAGTTGTTGCTGGTTTGTTGGTGTTGTCTTTCTAGAACGCGGGGGAAGGGGCACGTTCGCGAAGAAGGATTCCTGGGCTGGAGATTTTTACCCTACGCGAACGCGGTGAGGGTCCTGCGAACGCGTAGGTGGGCCTGGAAGTGCTTCGCAAATGCGGAGGCCAAACTGCGAACGCGAATAGGAGATGAGGGAGCGGGGCAGGATGCTGTTTGGCCTATGCGAACGCGAAGATAGAAACGCGAAGAGGCAGGGTAGTTGGCCTTCGCGAATGCGATCAGGGGGCCGCGAACGCGAAGAATGATTTCTGGGAGTGAGGTTATTGAGCTTCGCGAACGTGAGGGCTGTGCCGCGTTCGTGAAGAAGGGTCGGACTCGGCAGTGAGTTGTTTTAAAACGGGATTTTGGCCATTGTCATTTCAATTTCCTCCATGGGAGCCGTCCCAGGAGCAATTTTGGAGTACCATTTTCATCACCAAGCATGAGGTAAGTGATTTCTACTAGTTGTGAGTTTCATACAAGGTTTATACATATATTTAGGCATGAAAATATGTGAAAATTTGGGATTTTGAAAGAAAGCCTAGAAATTTATATTTTTGGATTTTGACCACGAAATTGGACATGGAATTGGGAATAAATTATATATTTGAGTTCGTTGTGTTATGGGTAAATTTCATCTTCAAAAATTTTTGGAATCCGGGCACGTGGGCCCGAGGGTGATTTTTATCGACTTTTTGAGCGGAGTTAGGAATTTGTCTAAATTGAATTGTTATGAGTATTAGAGTATATTCTTATTGGTTTGCACATTATTTGATTAGTTTTGGAGCGACGGACACCGGTTTGAGGTGTTAGAGCGGTGTTGGAGCCGGTTATGAAACTTCGGAGCAAGGTAAGTCTCATGTCTAACTCTATGAGGGGGAAACTATCCCTAGGTGATATATTTAATATGTGTAACTTGTTCCGGACACTGCGTACGCACGAGGTGACGAGAGTCCGTATGTAGTTAGATTTATATTATTGTCAGTTGTCAGACAAGCCAATAATAGTTGATTAATATTTCTTGCGTAACATTTGGCAAGAAGCCAGTGTATCTGTGAGTTCTTCCTGATTTGAAGTATAATGATTATTCAAAATACTAAAATGAATAATCGAGTTAATCAACTATTATTGGCTTGCCTGACAGTGGTGTTAGGCGCCATCACGACCATTAATGGATTTTGGGTCATGACAATTTAGATAAAAGGCCATGTCTTTATGATATATGTAAATATGTTCTTATATTATTGCCATTTTTTTCTGTATTTTAGATTTCTCAATATGTCTGTTATATCACTGCGTGAATTACTTGAGACCAACAAGTTGGTAGGACCAGAGAATGATGTTCAAGGAACCAAGGTTATTAGAAATACTTGGAAGAATGCCTTGCTATTAAACGCATCATTCTTGCTTCTATGAGTTCTGAACTCTAGAGGAAACATCAGAATATGGATCCAACTGCAATAATTGAATATCTTAAGAAGATAGTTGATACACAGTTGAACATTAAAAACTCTCCAGTTGGACCCCTTGCCAATCATGTGATTGTTCTTACCGAAGAACATGAGAAGTTGAGGTACAAGCTTGGTAAAGAGATTTCTGAATATTTGATCTTGCAGTAAGTATATGATGCTGAATGTTTTCATTGTAAGAAGAAAGGGCATTGGAAGAGAAACTGCAAGGAGTATCTTGCAACTCTAAAGGACAAGAAATAAGGTGAGATATTAATAAAAATATTTTCAAGGTTTCTTTAGCTACTACTAATTCTTCACTGTGGGTATTAGATGTTGGCAGTGGTTATAACATCTGCAATATGTTGCAAGGGTTCAAGATAAGTAGGAGACTAAAGAAAGGAGAAGTTAATCTACAAGTTGGAATGGTGCAAAAGTTGCAACCATAGCTATAGGATCAATTTCTTTAATAATACCTTCGGACAAAGTACTTATGCTGGATGATTGTAATTATGTTCCTAAATTTGTTTCGAACATAATTTCAGCTTCTATATTGGACAAGCGTGGGTTTCGCTTTAACATAGGCAATGGTATTTGCTCTATTTATTATGGTGATGATTTATATGTGAATGGCTATCTCCAACATCATGTTTATGTCTTACCTAATGTGAATGCTAATTCGATTATGCATGTTTCTAGTCTTAAGAGAAAAAGAGATGATCAAGTAAATCATACATACCTTTGGCATTGTAGGCTTGGTCATACTGGAGAGAAAAGAATTAATAAGTTGTACAAGGAATGGTACCTTGATAAGTATAATTTTGAATCATATCCAATTTGTGAATCTTGTCTCAAAGGAAAAATGACCAAATCTCCATTTACTGAAAGTAGAGAAAGAGAATCTGAATTATTGGGACTAATTCATACATATGTTTGTGAGCCCATGAAAATTCAAGCTAGAGGTTTATATTCTTACTTCATCACCTTCCCTGATGATATGTCAAGATATGGATTTGTGTATCTTATGAAACATAAATCTGAATCTTTGAAATGTTCAGAAGGTTCCGTAGTAAAGTTGAGAAACAGACTAGTGAAAGTATCAAAGTACTAAGGTCTGATAGAGGTGGAGAATATCTTAGTGAAGATTTTACTAGGTATCTCAAAGAGAATGTGATTCTCTCATAGTGGACACCTCCAGGAACACCACAACACAAGTGTGTGTTTGAAAGGAAAAATCGAACCTTATTAGATATGGTGAGATCTATGATAGGTTTCACTGATCTTCCAAAATAATTATGGCTATATGCTTTGGAAGCAGCAACATACTTAATAGATTTCTCACTAAGTCAGTCTCTACAACACTATATGAGATATGGAAAGGACGTAAGCCTAATCTTAAACATATTTGAGTTTGGGGTTGTCCAGCTTATGTTAAGAGAATGCAGTCTGATAAACTTGACTCAAGATCTGATAAGTGTAGGTTCATTGGGTATCTCAAAGAAATAATGGGATATTATTTCTATCACCCTTATGACCATAAAGTGTTTGTGGCTAGATGTGCAACCTTTTTGGAAAGAAAATTTCTTTTCGAAGAAAATTATAGTGGAGAAATAGAACTTGATGAAGTTCAAGAAACTAATGAATCAACACAAAATCAAGATCATGAGACACAAGTTGAAGAACCTTTATTAGATGTTTTGAAGTTGACAAAGAAGTTTCCATCTTCAACGGTTGAAGTTCAAGAACTAAATGTAGTTCAAGAACAGGTTAATGAACCAGTTCCAATACAAATTGAACAACAACCAAATCCAACACAAGGTGAGCAAGTTGTATAAGAGCCTCTTAGAAGGTCTACATAAGAATGTCACGTACCAACTAGATTGAATCTAATGGTACAAGATGATGTATCAAATGAGGTTGATCATAATGATGATGGCCCTAAGACCTATGAAGAGGTGATACAAGATTCTGGCTATAAGAAATGGCAAAAAGCCATGAAATTCGAAATGGAATCCATGAAGAAAAATTAAATTATGGACTTTAGTTGAACCATCAAAGGATATAAACCTATAGTGGAGTATTCGCTTTAACAAGACAATTGAAAGGTTCAATTTTGTTAGATGCGAAAAAGAACCTTGTGGTACAAAAAGGTTAGTGGGAGCACAATTATATTCTTAGTAGTGTATGTTGATGATATATTACTCATAGGGAATGATATACCAATATTACAAAGTACCGAGATTTGGCTATCTAAACATTTCTCCATGAAAGACTTGGAAGAAACAGCTTATATATTAGTAATAAAGATCTATAGAGATAGATCGAGGAAGCTGCTTGGACTTTCCCAGTCTTTGTACATTGATACCATTTTGAAAAGGTATAACATGGATAATTCCAAAAGAGGCTATCTATCGATAAGCACTGGAATTACTCTCAGTAGGGAGGATTGTCCTAAACCACCTGAAGAGAGAGAACCCAAGAGTAGGATCCCATACGCTAGTGCAGTGGGAGCTATCATGTATACCATGACACGTACACGCCCTGATGTGGCTTATGCACCTGGAGTGACTAGCCGATATCAGGCAAATCCTGGTGAGGAACACTAGAAGGTGGTGAAGACCATTCTTAAGTACTTAAGAAGGACTAAAGACCAATTCCTCATCTTTGGAGATTCTGAGTTGAAACTTGAAGGTTATAGTGATGCAAGTTTGTCACGACCCAAACTCCCTCCGTATAACGTTGTGACGGCACCTAGTCTCTATGACTAGCACTACAAGAAAAAAGCTCATTAGCGACTAATCTGGTCGCTAAAATTATACTTATAGCGACTAGTTTTATTTCTGGTACTTAATTCTAAATTAAATAACGACCAGACTGAATCTCGTCCCTATAATTATAAAATACTCGTCCCTAATATGCATAATAAAGTGGGAGTGCGAGACTTGAGGTGCCACCCAAAATTTCTTCTAAAATTTTAATATTTTTAGAATTATAAAGAGATAGAAACCTAGAAAAGGAAATTAAAAAATAGAAACACTTAAAAACATTCCCCAAGTTGTCATTTGGGAACTAGGGTTTACTCTCAATCACTCAACGTTTCTCTCAAAATCCCCAAATCCTTATCACTTTGACAACTAGTTCTGGTGTTTCATCAAAATCTATTCTTGATTTCATTGTTCAAAGTGACGATTTCCATCACCAATCTATTCACGACTATTCTACAAATTATTCAATTTTGCCGAGTTATTTTGCATAATTTTTTCCACCACCAACTGAAGTTGGATCGGTGCGATTGAGTTGGCATTTTGTGATTCAACAAGCTGTTTTTATGGCGAGGCCGTCTCTCTGAGCCATTTTGAGAAGAAGAGCTCATGTGTTATTCACTTCAGCCTCCGTAGTGAGATGGGAAGGAATTGTTTCATTGTGGTCCAAGGTGCTTTTAGGAGTATTAGCTTGAAATTCGTAAGTTTTGCTTCCCATAATCTTACTCTCTTTATCTGCTTCAGCTATGCTTGTATATGTGCGCTGACAATTTTGTTTCTTGAATGCAAGATTTGATTATCTTTACGACTTTCTTAAGAGATGAAGTGTTCCAATCATCGGTTAGTGTTCCTTTGTTCCACTCACTATTTTAGACTTGCTGGGTTTTGCTATTAATTCTTGTGGGTTTTATTTCATTTCATTTATGGGCGCAGTGAGTGATTTTTGGTATTTGTTTTCATTGTTGCTCTTCATTTTGTTGATGGATACATGTTATTCATGTTCTTGCTGAAATTGGGTGTTTATTTTATAGTGCGTTTCATAATATTATTATACCCATGTCAAATATTGCTACTAACCACTCCTTTACGTACTAAAAGGAAGCGTTAATCAATAGGATTATTGTACTTTGTTACCAATTGATATTACGTGAGGTGCTTAACTGAGCTTGCTAGTTTACGGTGATTATCAAGTTCATGTATCTTCTTATAAATATGAGTGATAGTTATGTTTGCTAAAAGAAATTAAACTCGTGAATTTATTAGACAGTGATAATTACTCATTTCATATGGTGGAAAAATTATTTGCTGTTAGCAGTGCTGTAGTATATGGATTGAAGTTATAGAAAAAAAATAAAGATTCATCTGCGCAAAGCCTTTGTGAAAATGATAGATTGAAATGAGTAATTTTAAATATGTTGTTGTATGGTTCTAAGACATGTTTTAAACAAAATATTGAAACGTTGGTGAAATGTGGTATTAAAGTTGAACACCTTGAAAGAGATGAGACGTGTTTATGGTTTCTCCATAAGTAGGTTACTTGAATAGGTGCATCAGTATTGTACTTGTGGCTGTATAAGAGTTTATGAAGATATTTGATCTTGGTGCAATGGTTGTTAAGGTTATCTTTGATGAAGGAGGTGGTTCATTTGTGAGGGGTGTTACACTGTTGAAATGATAGACTTTCTTCTTATAATCTGGATCAATTTTTAATTTTTTCTTATTCTCCTTATCCACTTTTACTGATTTCGTTACTGGTTCTCAATTTGTCTTTGCTACTCATGCAAATACAGTTTATTTTTGGACTGAAACTCAACCTTACACTCTATATCATTTCATAACCATTTAGTTAAAACTTTAGTCTTCTATTCTCTGCATCTCTGTGTCATATGTGACTCTGAAGTTCGCATGTATATTCATGATAAAATCTTGTAACAGTTAGTATGCATTTCTTAGGTTCTCAAATATAGTTTTATTTTTGTTGTAACACTGCAACTTTTCATGTAGTAAATCTCATACTCTCATCTGATTATGTACTCTTTTTACTTTTATGAACAATTTATACCCTCTGACCTGGGATTATCAACCAATAGAGTATTCCTGATAAGGTGTGCACCCAAAGCCACTTTCTCTTTATCTCTTACTTTTATGTTTATCAGCAAAATCGAAGCTCCCTGTGTGAAAGCCGTATGAGGAAAAATGTAGAAGAATTTTTGCCTTTAAAATTCAATTATATGGCAGATAAGTTCCTTTTCTTGATTTTTTTCCTTCTCTTCCTGGAGTAAGTTCGATAGCTGGAAACAATGCCATTTGAAGTTGGCACAATTTGAGCTGAAACTTGAGAGAGTTAGACAGCAGGTCCAGAAATTTCTTTCACTATTCTTGTAAAAATTATGTTTCTTTTACTTGTCAAAAACATATCTATGTGCATGTGCATTGATCATTATGGAATTTCTAATTATTTTCTCACAAGTTAATGGCTAATTGCAAGGACACCAAGTTTTAGGTTCAAATGTAGGATAATTGTCAATAGATTATTTTTTTTATTTTTGCATCAGTAGATTTACCCTGATCTGTGTTGAGTGATATGAAAATGTGCTACATTGAACTGATCGGAACATGAACCCCTCACAGTTTCTTATTTATAGAAGAACCCAAAATATGATTATGATAATGAAAAAGTTACAAGGCACTTATTTTGAATTTCTTCTTAAACATTTCTGAGCCAGATATTCTCTGGAGGAAAATGTGCTTTAAAAGTGCAATTTATTTGTTAGTAGTTTATATAACATAATGTTATTAGATCCTATAATTTGCATCCTATATTTATATGTATTAAATAATGAGGGTTGATTCTTATTAACGCTACATTAGAGGCTTTGGATGATTCTCGCTAACGCTAATGTTGAACTTAATCTTTGTTTCTTAGGTTACGTGGCACTTACAACTTGGGGTGTAATATGATAAATAATTATCTGTTCGTCTCCCTCTAAGCCTATGGAACCTATTTGTACATAATAAGATGTAGTGCTCCTTGTCAATGATGAAACAAATTCATTTTTTGAGTCTCTGATAGTGTTTTAGTTGCAGATTGTGTTTTCTTTCATCATGCAAGTTTCTTATATGACCAAAACATCGTTATATTTCAATTAGTTTATGAAATAATGTAGGTCTTGCAATTAGTTACCAATGTTTCTGGTTGATTATTATAGTTTTTTAAGTGAATTCATTTCATACTTCTCACAAGTCTTGAAGACATCAGTTTACAAGTGAAGATGTAGATTTTGGAGACTTCAAGTTGACAAGCTAATTATCATTTGCCCAGAACTATAGACAACAATTCATTTTATTTGCAAGTGATATTAATTAATTTTCTTCCCGAGGGTTGTGTAAATAATACAGTACAAATGAAATGTTAATCCTTTTTTTTTGTAATTATTACAAGTATATATATGAAGACATTATTGATACGTTTGTCTATATGCATTCATTATATACGTTATGAATGGAATAATATTTCAGAAAAGCAGGACATAAAATACATTTGTTCAGGGACCACATTTCATAAGATCTTTAAGGACCAGAAATTTTCGTCCTTAAAGTCCTATAAGGACCTGTAAAATCTGGTCGTAGCAAATTAATAGGCACCAGATGCAGCATCCAACGTTCTTTTATCATTCTTTAGGGACCAGAAATCCCTGAAAGTATATTAAGGACCAGATTCACACCCAAACTCCGTGAAGCCTCTAGCGACCAATGACGACCAGTTTTTTCTGGTCGCTAATGATATTAAGGACCAGAATCGGACTTTTAGGGACCATTGTTCTTGTCCCTAAAGGCGATTTTTTTTGTAGTGTAGGTAAGTCTAACAAATTGCGGAAAATAACAATACGAAAGTAAAATTTGGCAACTAACAACAGTGAATAACTAAATAACTAGTAACAATGCCGCTCGGCATGTACAATAATCAATACTCTATAAATGTACAGTCTTCCCAAAACCCGGAACATCGTAAGTCACAAGCTACAGAAGGAAATAGCATCTATATACACCAGAGTCAAATAAAAGGAATACATGAAGTATTTGACATAGGGTAGAATAGAGGGGGACTCCTAGGTCTGCGGACACGAGCAGATATACCTTGAAGTCTCCAGAACAGCAGCAAATGCACAACTAATAGCGAGGCTGGTATGATGAACCTGGATCTGCACATGAAAACATGTGCAGAAGTGTAGCATGAGTACACCACAATGGTACCCAGTAAGTGCCAAGACTAACCTCGGTCGAATAGTGACGAGGTCAGGTCAGGCCCACTGGTAAATAATAAATAAGGCAGGAGAATATACAGTATAATGAGAGACTAGAATTTAACAAAAGGAAATACAGCAAGACAACATTACAACACATAGGGGTAAACAACATGGGATCTCCCGAGATACCGTCTCGTAGTCCCAAAACAAATATACAGGGAGAACTCCCGAGGTACCGCCTCGTAGTCTCAAAAGTAAATATACAGGGAGAACTTTCGAGGTACCGCCTCGTAGTATCAAAAGTAAATATTCAGGGAGAACTCCCGAGGTACCGCCTCGTAGTCTCAAAAGTAAATATGCAGGGAGAACTCTCGAGGAACCGCCTCGTAGTCTCAAAAGTAAACNTAAATGTGCAGGGAGAACTCCCGAGGAACCGCTTCGTTGTCTCAAAAGTAAACACACAACTCAAACCGATAAATACAACAGTTAACAACAAGATTTCTACAGTTATACTGATAAAGAACAAGAAAAAGCAGAAAATCAATTAGGCATGCTTCACAGAGTTCAAATAAGGAGTTAAAGCACGTAGACATGCGATATTAGACTAAACATGATAACTACACATATTGGAATAGCTCAATTAAGAATGAAAACAAACTAATACTCATTTAAATGGTATAACTCAAATTAAAGCAAAAACAGGTTGCTACTCAGTAAAATAAATCGGGTTTTACAACAAATAATCCGAGTACGTACTCGTCACCTCACGTACACGACGCTCACATATCACAACAGTACCAAATCCTAATGGAATTTTCCCCCTACAAGGTTAGGCAAGCCACTTACCTCGAACCAAGCTCAATCAATCGGTAGCAATGCCTTTTCCATGAATATCTAACTCCGAATGGCCCAAATATATCCAGAATCAATTACATGCCATAAATACAACTATAAGAAACTAATCTAATTAATAAAATCAAAGCTAAAGCAAGAAATTAGAAATCGCCCCAAAAAGCCTCCCCTGGCCCACATCTCGGAATCGGGTAAAAGTCACAAAATATGAACGCCCATTCACTCACGAGCCCGGTTATATAATTTATTTTGGAATCCGACCTTAATTTGAGGTCTAAATCCCCATTTTACAAAATCCCTAATTCTACCCAAAACCCCCAATTTCCACCATGAAAACACAAGATTTTTAGTTAAAAGCTTAACAAATGTAGTGAAAGATTGAAAGAAACTAGTTTAGAATCATTTACCAATGATTTGGGGAAGAAAGGTTCTTTGAAAAATCTCCTCTAGGGTTTCTTGTTTTGAAAATTTGAGAGAATGAACCAAATTCTCGTCTAAGTCCCATTTTGATCAGTTGCAGATGTCGCATTTGCGAACCCCACAAATGCGAAGAATCAATCGCAAATGCGAAGACCTTCACATCTCTGCTTTCATCGCATTTGCGATGAATTGTTCGCAAATGTGGACTCTAACCTTCCGGAAATGCGACCATCTGATTGCAATTGCGATCCTGTACCCCTCCTTGACCCACTTTGCAAATGCAAAGCATTTTTTTTCGTAAATGCGAACATAAGGTGACCCAGCTACTCTTCGCAAATGCGAACCCATCAGAGGTCGCAAATGCGATACCTGATCTCGCAGATCAGAGGCCTGCACCAGAACTGAAACACCAGCTGAGGTTTTCTAAGTCCAAACCACTCCGTAGCCTATCCGAAACTCACCCGAGCCCTTGGGACTCTAAACAAACTATGCACACAAGTCTAAAAAATCATACGAACTTGCTCGCACGATCAAATCGCCAAAATGACACCTAGAACTACGAATTGAACACCAAATTAAATGAAATTTTCAAGAAAACTTTGAAACTTCTATTTTCACAACCGGACATCCGAATCACGTCAAACAAACTCCGTTTCTCGTCAAATTTGACAGACAAGTCATAAATATAGTATTGGACCTATACCGGATTTCGGAACTAAAATACAGATCCGATATCTAAAAAGTCAAACATTGATCAAACATTTCAAAGTCATTAAGCCTTTAACTTTTAAATTTCAACAAAGTGCGATAACTTAAGCTAGGGACTTTCAAATTCGATTTCGGGCATACGCTATCACGATCCAAAATCCGTTAAAGGTCGTGATGGCGCCAGACACCACTGTCAGGCAAGACAAAACTAAATAATTAATTAAATTCTCATTTTAATATTTTTGAAATCATGAATTTCCTTCAATTTAACTAGTAAAGATGAACTTTACAAAATAATAATGATGTTTTCCAATTTCAATACTGAATATCCCCTGATCATCCCAGAACCCGATGTCACAAGTATATGAGCATTTACTAGGAAGTAAAATAAAATACGATAACTGTCCGGAATACAAAATTTGGGTAGAAAAGAAAAATACAAGAACTCTGAAGGAGACTCTGCTGACTGCGCATCGTCTCATAAGATGCAGCTCACCTAAGTCTCCTCATGCGTACAAGCCTCTTCTCTTACAAGGCCGCTAATCATAAATGCACATGCACAAAAATGTGCAGCAAGTGTAGTATGAGTACGTAAATCAACGCGTACCCAGTAAGTATCCCGCCTAACCTCGAAGAAGTAGTGACGAGGAGTCGATTTCGACTCTTACTAAGGGCCAACAATATGATAATATGAAATTCTAATTAAGCATGATATACAACAATAAGACTCAGAACAAGAAATAACTGATCAAGTCTTTACCATATTTAATAGCCTAAATTTCTTCCTTCTTTTAAAACATATAATCACACAAATAAGGAATTTATACCAATTATAAAAGGGACTTCCAGTTCTGTTATCACACACAAATACCACCGAGGACGTTCGGCCCGATCCAACATAAATGTAAACTGTGTACTGTCGAGGATCGAACGACGCGAACCATAAATGCATCTATTACCCCGCTCGCGGATCATACATGCGACGCAGTCAAATATAAATTTAAGGAATTACCCAGCTCGCGGATCATACTTGCGACGCGGTTACACATGCATTTATTAAGTTATTATAGTATTCTTCCATTCTTTTCAAAATATGAAGTTCAAATGAAAACTTTTAAGGTCCCGATTTTTCCTCAATTTCAACTCCTTTCAAAAATTTAATAAGCAAACTCAATCCTGCTACATCTCAAGGCAAACAATAAACATAAATCAATAACAATATCAATAAGGCATGATGTAAGCCTAAAACTAGCCGGACATAGGCATAGTTAGTAGCTACGTACGAACTCTCGTCACCTCGCGTGTACGTAGCCCCCCACAAATAGAAGCACATAATAGTTTAGTTCACCTATGGGGTTAATTCCCTCTTACAAGGTTAGATGGGAGACTTACCTCGCTCTAAAATTCCATAACCGGCTCCCAAGCCCTTCAAACAACTCGAACTGATACCTAACGCTCCGAAACTAGTCAATGAATGTGCAAACCGATTAAAATATACTCTAATACTCATAACAATTCAATTTACAAAATTTTCCAACTCCATTCGCAAAATCGATAAAATCACCCTCAGGCCCACATGCCCGGATTCCAAAAATTTTCAAAGATAAACTTTACCCATAACACCACGAATTCAAATATATAAATTATTCCAAATACCATGTCCAATTTCGTGGTCAAAATTCAAAAATACCAATTTCTATGTTTTCTACCAAAACCCCAAATTTCCACTAAGTTTTCATGAATTTCCATATTAAAAAATGTATGTATATATATATATATATATATATATATATATATATATATATATATATATATATATATATATAATACAAGTATTTAACTTGCAATATGTGGGAATCACTTACCTTGACATGGATGATGAAGATGGAGCTCCAAAATCGCTCCTAGGTCGGCTACCATGGAGGAAATGAGATGAAATAAGACAAACCCATTTTTTCAAACTTATACACTGCCCAGGCGACCCTTTTTCGCGTTCGCGATGAACAAAATTCTCAAAAGCCATTTCCAAACTCTTCTCAGATAGCTTCTAGTATAATAGCCATAACGTTTTGTATAAAACTCCAAATGACAAATGGTTTAACATTTTGACAACTAGACACCAAGATTTACAACTTTCATGTTTTGGTCATCTCCCAATTCCTTATATATTTTGAGATATAAGCTGCCAAAGTCAGGCCTGTGCAACACAAATTTCTTCTTCATCTTCCCGGACAGCCTGTAGTGTACGAGCCATAACTTTGCACACACAAATCCAAATACTAAATGGTTTACCTTTCTGAAAACTAGGCACAAAGGGCTACAACGTTTGGTTTTAGATTATCTCTAAATTCCTTATAGATTGCAAGATATGAGCCTCCGAAATCGAACCTATGTAACAGAGATTTCCTTCTTCGCGAACGCGTGAGTCTCTTCGCGAACGCGAAGAACAAAATCCCAGAAGCCAAATCCTTCTTCGGGAATGCGAGAGGATCCTCGCGAACGTGAAGAACAATACCAGACACCATCATGAGCTATTGCAAAATAACCCAAAATGATGTGAAACCACCCCGAAACACACCTGAGGTTCCCGGGACCCCGTCCAATCACACAAACCAGTCTCATAACATAACACAGACCTGCTCTAGGCCTCAAATCATATCAAACAACATCGAAATGATGAATCTCACCCCAATTCAAGCTTAATGAACTTTAAAACTTCAAACTTCTACATTCGATGTCGAAACCTATAAATCATTGTCCGATTGACCTCAAAATTTGCACACAAGTCACATTTGACATTATGGACCTACTCCAACTTCCGGAATCGGAATCCGACCCCGATATCAAAAAGTCCACTTCCGGTCAAACTTCTCAAAAACCTTCAAATTTCTAACTTTCGTCAATGACCCCAAAATGACCTACAAACCTCCAAATCCACTTCCGGACGCGCTCACAATACCAGAATCACCATACAGAGCTATTCCCAAACTCAGAATCCCAAACGGACATCAATAACATTGAAATACACTTCAACCCAAATTCATACAATTCTTTCAACATGTCAACCTTCCACAAAAGGCCGCCGCGAAATGCTCCTGGGCCATCCAAAACCCGATCCGGACATACGCCCAAGTCAATAATCATCATACGAACATGTTAGAACTTTCAATTCTTGATTCCGAGATCGTTTACTCAAAATCAACCCTTGGTCAGATTCTTCCAACTTTAAGCTTCCGAAATGAGAATTCTCTTTCCAAATCCACTCCGAATTTCTCGAATTTCAATTCCGACCACGCTTACAAGTCATAATACCTGAAGTGAAGTTGCTCATGGCCTCAAACCCCCGAACAATGTGGTAGAGCTCAAAACGACCGGTCGGGTCGTTATATACGCCCAAGTCCCAAATCACGATATGGACCCACCGGGATCGTCAAAACATGAATCTGGGTCTGTTTGCTCAAAACGTTGATCGAAGTCAACACAAATGGATTTTAAGGCACAAATTTCATATTTTCTCAGTTTTTAACATAAAAGCTTTTCCGGGATAATACCCGGACTGTGCACGTAAATCGAGAAAAGCTAAAATGAGGTGTTTAAGGCTTCAAAGCACAAAATTAGTTTTTAAATCATAAGATGACCTATCAGGTCATCACAAAGTTTCTCTTCAGATAAAGATGATAGCAAATCTATTTCTGGTTATGTATTCACCTTAAATAGTGGTGCAGTGAGTTGAAAAAGTTCCAAACAAGCTACAGTAGCTGATTCAGTGACTGAAGCAGAATATATAGCAGCTAGTGAATCTTCTAAGGAAGTTGTATGGATGAAAAAGTTCTTAACTGAACTTGGTGTGGTTCCTTCAATAAAAGGTGCAGTTCCATTGTTGTATGACAATACTAGAGCCATTGCTCAAGCAAAAGAACCAAGAGCACACCAAATATCTAAACACGTTCTGCGAAGGTATCACTTGATAAGAGAAATCATTGAACGTGGAGACGTTGAGATTCAAAATGTTGATGGAAAGGAAAATGCTGCAGACCCATTTACTAAAGTTCTTGGCACAAAAGAGTTTGACAAGAACAAGTAGAAATTGGGAATGAAGTACAAGAATGATTGACTCTAGTGCAAGTGGGAGATTGTTAGGGATATAATAGATATGTCCTAGATCCAATCTCATATGTGATGATTTGAACATATTTTTGTGAACGTTATTTGATATAAAAATATATGGAATTTGATATTCGTTTATCATAGTTATTATTAATTAATTAATTTAACAAGGTCCTTGATTAAATTTTGAGACTTGTCATCGTGATGGAGATCATGATAATGAGAGTAAAGTTTCTTATAATTTAATCTAAATTTTATTCTTGATCATAGGATTATTAATTTGGACATTAGTAATCGGGTTAGATCAATATTTATGTGATCGTCTTTATGGGATAAAGATTAGTTGATCTCATTAACTAAATCACATAGATAGATGATGCATACAGATATATGATCGTTGAACCGACTCATTGGATAATTCCTAATGGTTAGAATTACCATACACTGTCAATAAGATATTCTCTTGAAGAATGTGATGTAAGAGTTTTTTTGATCTAAGATCGTCATAGTAATTGACAAGTTATTTATTGTGCTTTGATACTAGACACATATGGCCCTAGGGCGATAGTTGAAAGGATATTAGGTACGATTAAATACTTGTAGAATTAGTGATTGATCAAGATGGAATCTGTCGACTCTTGGTAATGAGTTTAAGCTCCATATTGTCATGAATTATAAACGACCAAACTAAGACCTTGGCCAGGGCAATTGAATGAAATAAGAAAAGATTTTCTTAGGTCATTCAATGGTCGATTATATTTAACATGAACACATAGTTGGTCGCCTATTAGGATTTGACAATTGAACCATATCCTATGGTGACCTAGAGCTATAAGGACAGAAGGAATTACAACATTATTCTTCTACTGGTTCTGTAATGACCCAAAATCTATTATAGGTCGCGATGGCGCCTAACACCGCTGTCAATACCATGTTGTCATGACCCAAAATCCATTATAGGTCATGATGGTGCATAACACCACTGTCAAGCAAGCCAACAATAATTAATTAACTTAATTACTTATTTTAGTATTTGAAATCATGATTTTCTTCAATTTATTTATAAAAGATGGATTTTACAAAGTAAATAAAAATATTTTCACAATTTCAATTCCAAACAACCCATGATCACCCCAAAACCCGGTGTCACAAGTGCATGGGCATTAACTAGGAAGTAAAATAAAATACAGCATCTGTCCGAAATACAAATTGGATAGAAAAAATATAAATACTCTGAAGGACACTCTGCTGACTGCAGATCGTAGTATAGAATGCAGCCCACCTGAGTCCCCGCAATAACCATGCCTCTGCGCTCACAAGGCCACTAGGCATATAGGTGCCTACACAAAAATGTGCAACAAGTGTAGTATGAGTACGTAAATCAATGTTTACCCAGTAAGTATACCGTCTAACCTCGAAGAAGTAGTGATGAGGGGTCGACTCCAACACTTACCATGGGTTAACAATAAATGCTGATATTATACTTAAGCATGGATTGTGTGAAATAGCTATAAACTCAATAACAAGAAGTGAGTGGACAATTCTTTTATTAATAAGAATTTTTTTCGAACTTATTCTCGTCATTTAACAATTTATATCTCAAACTAAAGAAGCAATATAAATTATAATTGGTTCCAAAGATTTATCATGCGCAAATTATGCCGAGGTTGTACGACCCGATCCAACATAATATTTAAATTGTGCACTGCTGAGGGTCGAACGACACAAACCATAGATGCATCTATCTGCTACCGAGGCGTTCGGCCTGGTCCACAAAAAAGAAAACACATTAAACAACCAATTCAAGCTTTATTAAGGGGCAAATATTCCAAGAATTTCAAATTCTCATTTAACAGTCAAGTAAATGAAGTTTAACCTTTTACAATTCTCTTATCGGGTTTCTAAACATTTTAAACAATTAAATTAACAAGTAGGGCGCAAACATCGCAAGTACAATATGCTATGGGTCCTAGACAACCCGTACATAAGCATAATAGTAGCTACACACGAACTCTCGTCACCTTGTGCGTACGTAGCCCCCACAAATAGAAGCACATAATAATTTGATTCACCTATGGGGTTAATTCCCTCTTATAAGGTTAGAAAGGAGACTTACCTCGCTCCAAAATTCCATAACCGGCTCCAAAGCCTTTCCAACAACTCAAACCAATGCCCATCGCTCTAAAACTAGTCAATAAAGGTGCAAATCCATAAATATATACTCTAATACTCATTATAATTTAATTTATAATAAATTTCAACTCCGCTTCAAAAGCCTAAAAAGCAACCCTCGGGCCCACGTGCCCGGATTCCGAAAATTTTCGAAAATAAACATTACCCATAACATTACGAACTCAAATATATGATTTATTCTTAATCCCATGCCCAAATTCGTGGTCAAAATCCAAAAATATTAATTTCTAGATTTTTCTTCAAAATCCTAAATTTCTACCAATTCCCGTGTTTAAATCCATAGATAAACCAAGTATTTAACTTGCAATAGGTGAGAATCACTTACCTCATGAAGGAGACAAAATGGCATTCCAAGATCGCCCCCAAGGCTGGCTCCAACGAGAGAAAAGAGGTGAAATGAGCCAAAACCCGATTTGGCTAACTTATGTATTCTGCCCAGGCAACCTCCGCACCTGCGCTTACTGGACCGCTTCTGCGGTTCCGCAGGTGCGGCAAAATGTTTCGCTTCTGCGGAAGTCCCCCAGCTGCCCAGCCCGCTTCTGCGCTAAAATCCCCGCAGGTGCGCATCCACTTCTGCGGCAAATCATCCGCACCTGCAAACACATTCCCCCACTCCCTTTTCGCTTCTGCGACCTCCTGGCTCCTTTTGCGGCTTCGCACCTGCGGCCAAAACCTCGTAGGTAGGGTTACACCAGATGATAGCAGCTCCATCATTCCTCCAAGCCCAAACTCGATCCGTTTACCATCCGTAATCCATTCGATCCAACCAATTATACCAACAAGTCCTAAAACTTTATACAAACTTAGTCAAGCCCTTAAAACACATCAAACAATGCTAAAAAACACGAATCACCCTCCAATTCAAATTTAATGAACTTTGAAACTTTAACTTCTACAATCGATGACCGAAACCTATCAAATCACGTCCGATTGACCTCAAATTTTGCACACAAGTCACATTTGACATTACAGACCTACTCTAACTCCCGGAATCGGAATCTGACCCCGATATGAAAAAGTCCACTCCCAGTCAAACTTCTCAAAAACCTTCAAATTTCCAACTTTCGCCAAATGACCCCGAAATGACCTACGGACCTCCAAATCCACATCCGGACGCGCTCCCAATACTAGAATCACCATACAGAGCTATTTCCAGACTCAGAATTTCAAACGGACATAGATAACATTGAAATGCACTTCAACCCAAATTTGTGAAATTCTTTCAAATGCCAACCTCCCATAATAAGCGTTAAAATACTCCCGGGTTATCCAAAACCCGATCCGGACAGATGCCCAAGTCCAAAATTATCATACAAACCTGTTGGAACCTTCAAATCCCAATTCCGAGGTCGTTTACTCAAAATCAACCATTAGTCAATTCCTCCAACTTAAAGCTTTTGAATTTAGAATTTTTTCTCCAAATCAACTCCGAACTCCCCGAAATTCAATTTCGACCACACGCTCAAGTACTTTGAACATATTTTTGTGAACGTTATTTGATATAAAAATATATAGAATTTGATATTCGTTTATCATAGTTATTATTAAATAATTAATTAATTAATATAACAAGGTCCTTGATTAAATTTTGAGACTTGTCATCGTGATGGAGATCATGATAATGAAAGTAAAGTTTCTTATAATTTAATCTAAATTTTGTTCTTGATCATAGAATTATTAATTTGGACATTAGTAATCCGGTTAGATCAATATTTATGTGATCGTCTTTATGGGATAAAGATTAGTTGACCTCATTAACTAAATCACATAGATAGATGATGCATATAGAGATATGATCATTGAACCGACTCATTGGATAATTTCTAATGGTTAGAATTACCATAAAATGTCAATAAGATATTCTCTTGAAGAATGTGATGTAAGAGTTTCCTTTAACCTGAGATAGTCATAGTAATTGTCAAGTTATTTATTGTGCTTTGATAATAGACACCTATGGCCCTAGGGCGATAGTTGAAAGGATATTGGGAACAATTAAATACTTGTAGAATTAGTGATTGATCAAGATGAAATATATCGACTCTTGGTAATGAGTTTAAGCTCCATGTTGTCATGAATTATAAACGACCAAACTAAGACCTTGGCCAGGGCAATTGAATGAAAGAAGAAAGAGTTTCTTAGGTCATTCAATGGTCGATTATATTTAACATGAACATATAGTTAGTCGCCTATTAGGATTTGACAGTTGAACCATATCCTATGGTGACCTAGAGCTATAAGGATAGAAGGAATTACTACATTATTCTTCTACTGGTTCTTGAGAGTAAATTGTATACTTCATTCTATCCAGTCGTTAAGGAGTGTTGCTAGACGCTACCCTTGATTAGTATATTGATGCGATCAATTTACTACCGGTTTAGTATTGAACCTATGGTGTCGCACACTAACGAGTGTTCCGATCTTTGCTAAAGGATTAAGTACTTTATTATTCGATGATTAAATTAAAAAATTTAATTAGTCAAATAAATTTAGTTATTAGTCCAAATAAAATATTATTATATTCTTTGCAAGCACATAGGATATAATTAATATTGGAACAAATTGAAGTTTTTTATTTGGAATAAAAAATAAATTATATCTCTTGGTTGAAATATATATATGTGATATATTTAATTAATATTTATTTATATAATAGTATATATATAATATTAATATAAAATGTTTATAAGTTAAAATCCAAATTTGAATTGGATAACTAACATGTAAAGTCCACAAAGGGACTTGTCGGCAGTTTCATCCCAATTGGGAATGGGATTAATATTTTCCTTAATATGAAATGGTAATAAATAAGAGAATACAACTTTGAGTTGGAGGAATCACGTGAACTCGTGAAGGACTCGGCAGTCACGTTTTTATTAGTTACGTAATTTTCTAATTTTCCATAAAATTCCATGAAGTTTATTTTGGAATAAACTTTTACCCTAAGTAAATCATTACCTCAACCAAATAGAAAAAGAATTTATGGTGATGGAGAAAATTTGCCGTAGCAATTCTTGAGAAGAAAAAATACTTTGTGAAAGTGAGAGTGCAACACAAGCCAAGAGAGAGAATACTATTACAAGAAAAGTATTTCTTGTTCTTCTAACATTGAGTTGAGATCTTTAAGAAAACTTTCAGCACAATATTTTGTTCAATTTGTTCGCCGGTTTCATTGATCAAAGAGTTGATAGCAAGGATCGGTCTCGGTGTGGATACGCAAAGAATCTTCGCCACATCGAAGAATTTTTGAAACGAGACTCTCTTCACCAGGTACGTCTTAGATCCGATCTTTCACAAGTAAATAAATTTTAAACACGAAAAGATCTTCATAGGATTGTTATTGTCTTCCGTTGCGTATTACGAACACCCGTAAGCAATCCTTCAGAGATTTCATTGCACCTACGTCCAAGAATGAATAGTTTTGCGGAGATGTGACAAGTACTTGCTCGTCGAAGTTGGAAAGGAATGCTCCAAGTAGTGTCAAATTTGCCAAGCCGTAAGAATGAGATGCGCCACATGCTCACTTGCAAAGAAGAATACAGTCGCTCCAACTCCAAGCCTCTTCTGCGCCAATCCTCAAGAATCATGAGTTGCGCCACCTGCGCGCTGCATAGAAGAATACGGTCGCTCCAACTCTAAGCCTCTTCCGCGCCAATCCGCAAGGATGAGAGGTGCCACATGCTCGCTCGTCAAGGATGGAATACGGTCGCCGCAAGCCTTTTTGTCACCGAGCCTCAAGGAGGGAAAACTTCATCTAGACTTCTATGACAAATTTCAAGAAGAGAGTGCTTCTTCTACTTCTTCACGAAAACTAGGACTTGAAATGCCATGTAAATCTCCGGCCAATTATAAGAAGAGGATGCTCCATGAATGTATTCGCTAAGTTGCAAGAAGTCGGCTATGCCAAAGCTCAATGGATACGAAGTCTTCACACACCTTTTGGCCTGTAAAAAACAAAATGATATTGTTGAACATGTTTCACTTTGGAGAGAGCGCAAAGATGAAGAAGCTTGCATGTCAAAACTCGTCGCCGAGCTTCTAGAAGATATATGGTCAATCTGATTGTGATCTTTATATATTTTGTAGCTCTAGAAGTCTAGTTCCCGATGCCACAAACCGCTCGTGATTTCGACGTTGCTATACCAAGATATGAGTCTTTTTGTGAAGGCGCGCAAAGCTGTAAATTTGAGCACGACAGCATCCTAAACGAAATTTCAAAATAATACCCGAGAAGCTACAAAAGGAATTTCGCCCCAAATTTTTGATATGTTGAAGTATTTGAAGTGTAGTGTCAAGAGGATCAGATGACCTGTGTTTCCGGTGTTCCTACGACAACAGATGACGGTTTTCTCCACAGATGCCTGAAGATGACTATCCCGGACAGATTCTACAACGAAAAGGAAAAGAATTTAGAGCCCTCGGTGCCATAGCACGACGTTTCTGCTTCTGCAGATACAGTACCAGTAGCATAATGCTTCGATGCGGCATGATAAACATCGAGGTTATCAACGCGATCTTCCAAATCAACATGGAGAACATTGTGACATTCAGCTAAATTCATCACGGTGAATAGCCGTGTCGTACGCCTAGTCTTTAGCCCGCACCAATTTGGATGTTGAGCGGAAGTCTCCAATGGCACAAGCGAAAGAGCATTGCGAATAGCGATATGTGGCTCTTGGGTCGTTGCTCTAGCTCACTTCCAAATCTACCAAGTTAAACAACTTGCAGTGTTGCAAAAGAAAAAAGAGAAGAAAAAATGCAAGATAAGGAAAAGAAAGTGGATTTGCACAGGGAAGAAGAAATATATGAAGCTGAAAAAAGTATATGAATGGCACGATCGAACCTATGACACCGCAACTTCGGCTTTGAAGAATCTCTTCCTTCATCGTAGAACTTCCATTGTGCCTTCTTAAAGCTAGCTAGCGATGGTCTCAAAGCGCAGACAAGGTTTGTATAGAAGATCCGAAAATATGGTGAAAAGATGAATATTATTCACTCTTCGGACAACTTACTATGAAAGTAAGAGGATGGAATAGAAGAGAGATAAAGAAGTTTACCTCGTAAGGTCTCTTGAAATCATAGAAGTTGTGATGACCCAATATGTCATCTTTACTTTTAAACATTCATTTCTGTGTTCTGAGACCTTGAATAGCACCTTTCAGCATTTCTCGACTTGTGTGCGCAGTCCATAAATTTTTCCGGAAAGTTTTTATGTTAAAAATTGATTAAAATGTGAAATGGAGCTTCAAAACTCATTTGAATTGACTTCGGTCAACGTTTTGAGCAAACGGACCTGGATTAATATTTTTACAATTTCAATAGGTCTATATAATGATTTGAGACTTGGGAGTATGCCCGAAATAGAATTCGGAGGTCCCTAGCTCAAATTATCGCAATTAACGGAAACTAGAAATCTAAAGGCTAAAGATTTCCAAAGTTTGATCGCGGATTTGACTTTATTGATATCGGGGTCGGAACCCGATTCTGGAAATTGGAATAGCTCTGTTATGTCATCTATGACTTGTGCACCAAATTTGAAGTCATTCCGGATTCTTTTAATACATTTCGGCATGCGTTTTATAAATTGAAAAGTTTGAAACTCAAAAGTCCGAATTGAGGTGTAAATTGTAATTTTGACGTTGTTTGACGTGATTTGAGATCCCGAATAACTCCATATTATATTACGGGACTTGTTGGTATACTCGGACGGGGTCCCGAGTACCCCGAGTGTGATTCGGATCAAATTTTGGACTTAAGCAAATTTTGGAATTTGCTGCTTCTGGTGTGTTCGCTTCTGCGAAGCCTTGGCCGTAGAAGCGGCTCCGCAGAAGCGTGAAGTCCATCGCCGAAATGGAAGCAGAGGAGCTGGGCAAAAAGCCGTAGAAGCGGAAACTGGATGCTTCTACGAGTCCGCAAAAGAGGACATTGCGTTTGCAAAAGCGGAAGGCAGCGCAGATGCGCATTTGGCATCGCAGAAGCGATTTCGCAAAAGCGAAAATGCCTCCGCAGATGTGAGGCTTCAGTTGGTCAGCGTTTCTTCATAGAAACGTGATGTCCATCGCCGAAACATAAGCAGAGGAGCTGGGCAATAAGCCGCAGAAGCGGAAAACTGGATGCTTCTGCGAGTCCGCAGAAGTGGACATTGCATTCGCAGAAGCGAAAGGCAGTGCAGATGCGCATTTGGCATCGCAGAAGTGATTTCGCAAAAGCGAAAATGCCTCCGCAGATGTGAGGCTTCAGCTGGCCAGCGCTTCTTCACAGAAGCGGCATGTGTAGTCGCAAAAGCGACGCCGCAGATGCGGCCATTTCGTTGCATAGGCAAAAATTGACAGAAATATAAGGAATCGGAAATCAGTCATTTCGCCATTTTTGTTTGAGTTTAAAAACCTCGGGTTTTGGGCGATTTGAAGGAGTTTTTCACGACTTCGACTTGGGTAAGTGTTCTATAACCAAAAGTGATTATATTTCATAAATTCATGTTTACATTCATCGTTTATTTCGGATTTAGATGGAAGAAATTGAAATTTTTGTAAAACTTTCCAAAAACAAAAATTTAGGATTTGAAAGACAATCCGATGTCGGAATTCGATAATTTTAGTATGGTTGAACTCATATCGGAACGAGTGTCCGGATTCCATGATTTTTCGTCTGGTTCCGAAAAGTAGGTCCCACGTTGACGTTTTGTTGACTTTTTCGAAAATGATTTAAATTAAGTCTCTTTCGAATTATGAATAATTTCTAAAGCTCCAACTGAATTGTTGGCCAATAATTTGATAGGTTTGAAGACTAATTCAAAAGGAAAAGTTGTGGTCAAGTGATCACTTAAAATTTCAAAATAAGATAAGTGTTGAGTTTAACCTTGATTTGAGGGAATTAGGAACCCTTGAGCTATGTGCTATGTAAATTATATGTGTAGCGGAGTTTATGCGAGGTGACGAGTGTATATACGCCGCCAAAATAATTATTTTCATGCTTTCCCATATTTCATTAATATTCTTATCCCAATCTTTAACTGTTACATGCTTTAATTGCTCCCTGTGCCTTAACTTGCTACTTGTCATTATTATTCTCGCATTAAAAATGTTAAGTTCTGCCATGCTTCCATGATTAATTGTTACTTGCCTTAATTGTCTTACTTGTACCCTTTAAATGTCATATATTTGTTTTATTTTTTGTTGCTCAGTATAAAATGTAGTCTTCTTGATTTGGCACAAGATTCTTTCTTGATTTGTAACTTTCATATTCGTCAATTGTAGAGAATTCTTGTGATTCGGGTTGTTAAATTGATCTCACATATTGATTTTTTATAGATCGGATTGCACGCCGCAACAGGTGAAATAAGGGAGAATTTATATTGATATGGTGGGATCGGGTTGTATGCCGCAACAGGTGAAATAAGGGTGGAATGATATGGTGAAATAAGGGTAAATTATAATATTGATTCTGATTATATGGTGGGATTGAGTTGAGCGCCGCAACATATATTTACTTATTATTATTGATATTTATATGGTGGAATAAGGGTGGATAGTTTTGTACGATGGGATCGGGTTGTTTGCCGCAACAGTTTATGTGTTTTGTATTCTTTGTTGTATTGTGTTGGCTTCGGTGCTTTCGTACGAAACTCTGAAGATTGGTATTTCTGATATTTACTGGCTTTCTTTGACGATTTATTTATTTTCTTGAATTATCGGCTTTATCTTGTTTCTGTATTTTCTTTTCCTGTCATTATTTTACACTGCGTACAGGTTATTATAAGTGACCCGCCTTAGCCTCGTCACTACTTCATCGAGGTTAGGCTCGACACTTATACTGTACATGGGGTCGGTTGTACTCATACTACACTATGCACTTCTTGTGCAGAATGTGGAGTCTGTCCCAACGGCGGTCCGTAGATTGCTCGGGTTGACTATTGGATGGAGACTTGAGGTGCGGATGCGCGGCGTTCGCAGTCCTGAAGTCCCCTTCTAGTTTATCTTGGCTGTGCATTTTCTTTCAGACAACTTTACTTTCATTCAAACCTTTATGTATATTTTCTAGTAGCTTGTGCACTTGTGACTCCATATTTGGGGTTGTATCTAGATATTTCAGTTGTTATGTCTTTCCGCACTTTATTTCATTTTTATCACAATTGTTTCAGTAATTGACATCAATTTAAATCAAATTATTTAAAAATGGCTTAAGACTATTCTAATGTTAGCTTGCCTAGCAAAGAAAATGTTAGGCTCCATCACGGTCCCGATGGTGGGAATTCCGGGTCGTGACAGATGTATTTGAAGCTTCACTTCAAAGAGAGATCGTAGTTGCTGGACAAAAACAAATTCAAGGCAAACAAGTTGTATTTATAGGTGGGGATCCTGACAATTTGTGTTGAGTATTGAAGTTTTGATGATTAACAAAGTGTGACTAACTGCTCAAAGAACCAGGTCCTCAATGTAGCTGCTTAACTTTTGTGAAGAACCAGCTCCTCGGGTTAAAGGAGCGGCTCCTCATAATTGATACTTGTACGTATGTACAAGATAGTAACTTTATCTCAAAGTTACCCATGTCCTAGTTTGATGGAAGATGGCTGCCATAAGTGATAAGGGTCGTTGCTCAAGAAAATACGGATAATTAAGTCAGAGACAAAAGTCCCAAAGCTTGTGGAATCCTTGGAACAGTAGGAGTCCTATCAAAGAGGAAGCTGACTATGAATAAGACTCCTAGAAGATCTCAGGTCGTGTTTAAATAGGATTGACTTTGGGCTTCTGAACTATCCTTTTACACATCAACTAAAGTGTCATAAGTTGTTTTTACTTGTGTTGAGTACTTGCTTTGTACTCTTCCGAGTTTGTCTAGTTAATGTGTTTTAGGAAATTGAGTTGTAATCAAATGTCATAAACAGTTAGTGAGTTGGAGTGAATGTTTTGCTTTGCAAGTTTGAGTAACTTATGAATCAAATTGGAGTAGTAGGAGTACTGGATAGTATTGAATTACAGTCTTGTAATTGATACATTTTGGCTCATTGTTCTAGTGGAGTTAGAGTTGAAAATCCTACGTGGTAGGTCGTGGTTTTTGCACCTTTTGAACCGAGTGATTTTCCACATAAAAATCGGTGTGTTCATTTTATTGCTTATTTACTTTACTCCTAAGTAACACGGTAAAGAACCAAGTTTTTTAGTAATCCATACGGGCACTCAAACTAACAATTGGTATCAGAGCAGGTTCTCTCATTTAAACGGCTAACACCTATGAGATCTTGGAAGAAAGATGAGTGCTCCAGCTGGAATTAATGAAGGACAATCAACTACTAAACCACCCCTCTTAAATGTAAAATATTACAGTTGGTGGATAGCAAGAATGGAAGATTTCTTGACATCTGAAGACTATGAACTCTGGACTATAGTAAACCAAGGTCCTTGGATTCCTACTAAGCAAAATGCACAAAGTGAAAAAATTCCTAAGGACCCCTCCGAATTTGTGGCAGCAGATTTCAGAGTGATGGAGAAGAATGCAAAGACTAAGAAAATTCTTATCTGTGGACTTGGTCCTGATGAGTACAATAACATTTCTGTGTGCTCTAATGCGAAGAAGATATGAGATGCACTCCAAACTGCTCATGAAGGAACAATTCAAGTAAAGAGATCGAGGATTGAACTACTCATGAGAAACTATAAGATTTTCTCTATGAAGGAGTCTGAGCCCATTCAAGATATGATGACTAGGTTCACTATAATAATCAATAAATTGAAATCACTTGGAAATATGTTACCTCAAAAGAGTTGGTTAGAAAAGTTCTAAGAATCCTTCTAGTTTCATGGGAATCAAAAGTCGCTGCAATCCAGGAAGCCAAGTAATCAGATAAAATCTCACTTGATGAGTTGGTTGGAAACTTAAAAACTCATGAAATGAGAAAGATAGAACTATACAAAGAAGAACCAAAGAAGGATAAGGTATTGGTTCTTAAAGAATATGAGGATGATGAATCTAACTATGATGATTCTGATCTAACAATGTTTGCCAAGTTCAAGAGGTTCATGAAGAATTCCAAAAGTGCATCCAAGAGAGAGACCAGTAGTAAGCACAAGCAGATCGACAAAGATAACTATGATGGGTGCTACAAGTGTGGCAAGCTAGATCACATGGTAAAGGACTGCCCAATATGGGAAATCGAGCAGAGGAAAGAACGAGCTAAAAAGAAGAAACGGGAGAAGATGAGAGAAAATGGTTCCAACAGAGAAAACGTCTTAGGCAAAGGATTTATTGAAGCAATGAAGCATGCATTCTTGGCAGCATATGAGGATAGTAGAAGTGATCAAGAGGAATAACAGGAGGATGTGGCTATAAGTCTATATGCTGTGATTGATGAATACCAAACTGTGAAGACAGAACCCCAGTACAGCTTGGAATGCATATTGGAGGACCTCCTTTGTTTGATGAACACCACTATGATGAATGGAAGCTACGTATGGAAACATTTCTTCAGGATACTGACTTTGACCTATGGGTAATTGTCAGTCATGGACCAATTCTCCGAACTAAATTGGATGGTGAAGGTAACAAGTGCAACAAAAGAGAAGAGGAATATGATGAGGAAGATCGTCAGCTAGTTCAAACAAATGCTAAAGCAAAGGATTGCTCTACAGAAGTCTGTCTAGAAACACCCCCCTCAGAGTGTCCTCTTGCATCTCTGCTCATGATATATGGAGGACCTTGGAAATTGACTTTAGAAATAAAAACATCAAAGTGGCTCTGATGGCGATTGAAGAATCAAAAACAGAGGAAGAAGTGATAGAAATGATGGCCATGAGTGATTCAGAAACTGAAGATGAGGCAAACCAGGTAAGTATATCTAACTTGAAAGAGAATATTCATGATATGTCCAAAAAGCAACTGATGGCCATAATTGTGACCTTAATGAATGAAATGGATAAAATGAGTAATGGAAATGATCAGTTAATCAACAACATTTCTTGTGTCATACTTGATATCAAAGAGCTTGAATCTGACAAAGTTAGTTTAAAGAAACAGGTCAAAGACCTTAAGAACCAGGTTCTTGAACTTACTTCTGATAATGAGAAGTCTCCTACTATGTCTTTTTTTCTTAGTTTTTCCTTTTTTTGTTTTTATTTTTTCTTTCCTATAATTCCATTTTGATTTATATTTCGAGAGAGAAATGTTTTGTCATGATTCATGAACTAATGGACTCTCTAATTTTTTTCGTAATTGAAAATTTGAGGTGAAATATATGGAAAAGGAAAAATAAGTGATCGGCGGGATAAGCTTGAAAAGGAATTAAAAATTTCTAATGATAATTTCTGTGATGCTGAATGTAGAAATAAAGTCATGCATGAAAACCTAGAAAAGGCTAATTATGAACTCTCTAGACTAAGCAAATGGCATAGATCTTCTGATGCCTTGAATTGGCTGAATGAAAATTATAGCTCTAACAAATATGGAATTAGCTACAGAAAATATGTCCCTAAGTTTGACCCAAAGTATGTAGGAATTTATGATAATAACATGTGCACTCATTGGGGAAGAGAAGGACACTTTAGAGACGCTTGGCCTGCCTTAATGCATGCTCAGTTTAGAAACACCTTTGGTATTGCTAAAAATATGAAGAAGGAAGAGGATCCAAAGGTTAATCCTCCTGTCTATACTAAGTGGATTAAAGTTAACAAGAAAATAGCTTCTAATCCTCTCCCCTTTTGGGTAAGAAGGGATTTGATTCATCTCTTTTCCAACAAAAAGGGACCTAAGCTAGTCTGGTTCCCAAAACTATCTTCTGAATTTCGGTGCATGCTAATGTGAGAGGAAACAATCAGGACTGGTATCTAGATAGTAAATGCTCAAGACATATGACTGGAGAAAAGAAAAACTTTCTCTCACTGACAGCCTTCCAAGGAGGGGTGTGTCATTTGGAAATGGGAAAATGGCCCAGATAATAGGTATTGGCAAGGTTGGCATGTCACTCTCTCATGCTATAGAAAATGTGTATTATCTAGTAGGTCTTAAATACAATCTTCTTAGCATCTCTAAAATGTGCGACAAAGAAAATGAGGTAAAATTCAATTCCAAAATCTGCACTGTCACTAAGCTTGATACTGATGAAATTGTGCTAAAGGGTAAGAGACATAACATCGTATACAAGATATTGATTATGTCACTTTCCCAGAGTGAGCACACATGATTGAGTGTAGTGGAAGATGATCCACTACTATGACATAGAGGACTGGGACATTTCAGTCTCTCTCAACTCAACAAATTGGCAGCGAAGGACTTAGTCTCACCTCTGACAAGGTATGTGATTTCTGTGTTAGAGGGAAACAGGTTAGGTCATCCTTTAAATCTAAGAAGTTTGTAAGTACTTCTAAACCTCTGGAACTCCTTCACATGGATCTATATGGACCAATGAGAATAAGGAGCATAAGAGGTAAGAGGTATGTATTTGTGATTTTTAATGACTTCTCTAGGTATACCTGGACTTTGTTTTTGGGATCCAAAGATGAAACCTTTGATATTTTTTGTGTATTTGTCAGAATAATTCAACAAAATCTAGGATGTAATATTTTAAGTATAAGAACTGACCATGGAACTGAATTTGAAAATTCAAAATTCCTTGAGTTCTGTGGCTCACATAGCATTAACCATAATTTCTCTGCACCTAAAACTCCACAAAATGGGGTTGTAGAAAGAAAGAATAGATCCTTAGAATAAATGGGGAGGACCATGTTGATTCCCAGTGGACTGCCTAAGAATTGCTGGGCTGAGGCAATTAATACTGCTTGCTATCTGCTAAATAGATGCATGGTCAGACTTATTCTTCAGAAAACTCCCTATGAGTTACTTCGAGGAAGAAAACCCAACATCACTCACCCGAGAGCCTTTGGGTGCAAATGTTTTGTGCATAATAATGGGAAAGAAGCTCTAGGTAAGTTTGATGATAGAAGTGATGAGGGAATTTTCTTGGGTTACTCTCCACATAGTAAGGCCTATAAGGTTTTTAATGAAAGTACTATATGTGTGGAAGAAAATATTTAAGTTATTTTTGATGAATCTAACAATCTGGCTGAGAAAGGTCTGCAGGATGAAGATTATGATGTGGGATTCACTGGTGATGGAGATACAAAGGAATCTGATGAGGATAGATCTGAAAACCACAAGGAAATTGACAGTGATCATGAGGAACCAGAAGAAGAAAGAACTACTCTAACTGCTGATCAGACTAATGAAGACACACCTACTGAACCTGCTCTTTTAGGTCACTCCTCGAGTGAATCTTCTCTGGGTATACAGATTAGACCATGGAAGCATCAAAGCTCACACCTTCTTGAGAATATCACCTTTTATCCAAATGCAGGGGTACAAACCAGGTCTTCTCCAAGAAATCTATGTGCACTCACAACATTCCTCTCACATGTTGAACCTAAGACCATCAAAGAAGCTCTAAAGGATCCAGACTGGATCAAAGCCATACAAGAGGAGCTAAATCAGTTTGAGAGAAGCAAGGTCTAGCACCTGGTACAAAAACCCAAGAATAGAATTGTCATAGGTACCAGATGGGTGTTCAGAAAAAAGTTGGATGAACAAGGAAATATCACAAGGAACAAGGTCGGACTGGTAGTTCAAGGATACAATCAAGATGAGGGATTGACTATGATGAGACATTTGCACATGTAGCTAGAATGAAGGCTATAAGAATGCTGATAGCCTTTGCTGCCCACATGTAATTCACTTTATACTAGATAGATGTAAAGAATGCCTTTTTTAATGGGTACCTGAAGGAGGAAGTGCTTGCCAAACAACCTCCTAGATTTGAAAGTGAAAGAATTCCTGACTATGTGTTCAAACTGGATAAAGCTCTTTATGGTCTGAAACATTCTCCTAGAGCTTGGTATGAAAGACTCTCAAAATTCCTCTTAGCCAACAACTTTGTAAGAGGAAAGGGGGACAACACTCTATTTTTGAGCAGCAAAGGGAAGAATATTCTGATTTTGCAAGTGTATGTGGATGGTATTATCTTCGAGGCCACCAATGAAGCAATGTGCAAGGAATTTACTAAGATGATGGGAAATTAGTTCGAAATTAGCATGATGGGTGAATTGAACTTCTTTATGGGGCTGCAAATTAAGCAAACACCTACTGGAATCATGATACATAAGTAGAAATATATCATAGAGTTACTGAGGAAGTTCAACATGGGCTCATATAAGTCTATTGATACCCCCATTGCCATTGTAACAAAGCTGGACCTTGATGAAAAAGGAAATAAATGTGGAACAGAAGCTATATAGAGGAATGATTTGGTCACTGTTGTACCTCACATCAAGCAGGCCTGATATAATATTTAGTGTGGGATTATGTGTAAGATTTCAGACAAATCCCAAGGAATCTCACCTAAAGGCTGTCAAAAGAATACTAAGATATCTCAAGGGGACCCCTAACCTCTGTCTATGGTATCCCGGAGGGTACAACTTTGATCTAGTTGGTTATGCTGATATTGACTATGCAAGTTTTCATGTTGACAGGAAAAGCACTTCAGCAACAGCTCATTTTCTAAGGTTCTTGTCTGGTGTCTTAGGGAACCAAGAAGCAAAACTCAATGGCCTTATCTACAGCTGAGGCTGAATATGTGGCAGCAACATCCTGCTATGCTCAGTTATGATGGATAAGACAACAGCTAAGGGACTATGGTACATTTATTGATTGTGTTCCCATTTTCTATGATAACACCAGTACCATAAACATTGCTAAAAATCCATGTTAGCACAAGAGAACCAAGAACATTAACATTACACATCATTTTCTCAGAGACAATGTTGAAAAGGGGAATATCTCAATTAACTTCTGTAAAACTGAAGATCAAATTGCTGATATTTTTACTAAAGCTCTGAGTAGGGATCACTTTGAAAGTAATAAACTAGAACTAGGTCTAATAAACTCCTCCCACTAAGTTGACTCCTAGTGATTGGTTAGAAAAAAGCATAATAAGACGTAGATAATTAAGTACAATGTGTTTGATTTAGCTTTGTGCTTGTATTAAGCTCACACACTTGCTTATAACATCTAGCTGATAATTGTGATGCATGATACTAATATGAAGTGTTGAAGCTTTATTGTAGAAACAAATAAGGAGTTACTAAGGAGTTGGTTCTTTGACTCAGGTATGTGCCATACTATCTTAAGTCACTATGACTTTATATTCTAAAATTACAGCTATACTCAGACTTTTAATTCTGTTGACATCACCTCTAATCGTCTTCTAGTCAAAGAGTAAGGGGGAATCCTTGTGCAATTAGAGATCAATTACTCCTGAAAACCTTACAGTCAAAGTAATTGTTATAAGAGTCTCGTTAGAACTCAAATTCGGTCACCTTATCTATTCCAGTCAAATCAGGAGTAACGCCTTTAAAAGGCTCTTATGATCAGCTTCTCTAACCTCACTGTTTCTCTCAAACCCTAAGCAATAATTGAAAGCAATTATCAAGAACTAACTATTTCTTTCTCTTCTTCGAGTCTCTCTTTTGATCACCATGCCTAAAGACAGTCAAGCATCCTCTAAAGCTAAATCATCAACCAAGGCAGAAGCAAAATCCAAAATCTTGAAGCCCAAATCGAAGAAAAATGACAAGCCTTCAAGAGAATCCACACCCACACATGCTCCTTCTCCTTCGATATCCTCTATAACACCTACCTCATCCTTCCCTATTCCTACTGCTCTTGTTCCTATCATTCCCATCTCCACTGTACCCCCTTCTTCAAAAGCAACTACCCATGCTCCTGAGCTTCCTACAAAAAATACGTTTAAGTCAGCAAAGGTCAAAGCAACTTCAAGAAAATCTATCAAGAAAGTGCCTGAGGCTGCTACGCAGAGTGACACTGGAGTCAAGGAATCTGTGATTCATGGGGAATCAGCTATAGGCACTACTGATCAGGTACCATATCCTACTTCCAAGTTAGATGTTTTGGTTTCTGCTATAAATGTTGCACCCCTAGATACTCTTCCACTTACGAGTGAGAAGTCACCATTAGAGAAATTCACGGTAGAAGGGCATACAAAGAATCTAGGAAATGAGGTAGATACAACGGCTGTAGAGCCTGTGGTTGAGGGGGAAAGATGTAAAGAACTATTGAAAAAGAAGGCTTCTGATGGCCTTGATTTTAGTTGGACTGAGGATGAGGAAGATGATGAAGGTGAAAAAGAAGAAGCTATAAACAGTCATGAGGAACATGATTCTCAAAACATAGCCAATGAAGAAGAAAAGAGTGAGAATGAGGGAGTATCTGGAGATGAGAAGGAGAGTGATACAGAGGATAAGACAGGTGAATCGACTAATAATTCTACAGAAGAAGAAAATCAGAGTGAAAAAAAGGAGGTTTCTGAAAGTGAGGGTGAGGATCAAGAAAAGGTAAGTGAGAGTGAAGGAGGTGATGACGAGAGTGAGGAAGAAGAGGGGAATGTGAGTGAGGAATGTGAAGGTTCCATGACAATTGGAAACATTGTCATAGCCCCTTCAGAAAAAATTGGTGAAGAGACAAGGGCTCAAGAACCTGGGTCTCTGTTAACTCCTTTCACTGGAGATGAAGAAGTTAGCAGTGATGAAGATGATATGCCACTATCTGAAGTAGGGAAGAAGTCCAGAAAGACCATTATGAAAGCTACAAAGACAATAGTCTCAACAAGGAAATGAGTGGTCCCTCCTGCTAGAACTCCCCTCACAAGGAGTAAAAGAAAGGTTGTTGATGCACAAATCATGAAGGAGTCCAGAAGTGCAAAGAAGCCAAAAAAGAAGGTTTCAATTGTGGAACCTGTTATTGAGGTGGATGGAGAAGATGAATCTGACTCAGCCTTGCCAGCAAAGTCTGCCACACCAAAGAAAAGGGGAGCCAAAATCACCAAACCAGCTACCTCTTTTACAAGGGCCAGTAGGGATAAGATAAGAAAGAATGTGCCAGCTGTAGTAGATCGACTCACGGAGTTCAGGAATAGAAAAGTGCTAAATGGGAAGCTTCTTACGAACACTGATGAGAAGGGAATGGCTCAACTGGTTGAGAAACTTGAGCTACAGGGGTGGAAGCACATGTTTGTCAAAGCTTTCCCCCAATATATATTTCTGTTGTGGTGGAGTTCTACACAAATTTCACTTTTGATGGTAAGGTAGTCAAGAGTAAAGTAGGGGTTTCGACATGGAGTTTGATGATGAGGAACTGAGGCTACTTCTGAATATCCCTTTTTGGGATTTGACAATTATTTGAAGAAAAAGTGGCCAGCCATAGACAATGATGTTGACACTGGCATTGTGGTCACCAGGAAGTTCTCCCAAAAATTTGAACTAGATGCTACCCAGAAAGTGTACAAGACTGATATGACTCTCTTTCACAAGTTACTGTTTCAGTTTGTCAACTCCTGCATTCTTCAGAGGTCTGAAAGAAGGCATGAAGCTACTCTGCTAGACATGGCTATGATGGAACTTCTTGACACTGGTCGCCCTTCAGTCTTCCTAGCCTGATGATTTAGCACATGGCAAGAGCTGCAGATACTTCCAAACCAAAACATGTTATGCCATATGGTTTCACGTTGACTAAGCTATTTGATAAGCTCAACATTCCCTTATGTGAGCTTAAGTTTGGAAACCACAATGATGTTTTGGATGTTGTTACCCTCAAGCAGTGTGGCTTTGAGGAGATCAAGGCTAGAGGACCTACAAGATCTGCCATTCTTCCTAGGAGCAGTAGGGTTGCAGAACTCAACAAGAGGTTGGAGTTGGCTGTTGAAGAGAATGCCAAGCTTCGTGAAGACAATAATAAGCTGAGAAAGGAAACAAAGCAACTCAGGTAAGAGCTCAGAAGAGACAGGGAGGCCCATGCTCAACAGATTGCTACCCTTGTGAAAGCTTTGACCCCCTCTGCTTCTCACCCTTGAACTAGTTCCTTCCCAATATCCTTAGTTCTTATGCTATTCTAGTGATGCCTTATCTTTTGTTCCTTTTGTCTTAGTCTAAGTAGTTGGCAGTATGCTTAGTTTATTTTGTTCTACTGATGAAGACAAGGCCCTAGGCTTCTTTTGGCACTACTTAATGTCTCATATTGCTCCGCTTTATTGCTTTGTACTATATTGGATCATCAACCTAGTTTTGCCTTTTCTTATGCCTGTGTTGTCGCCTGTTTGGCCTTGAATCTTACATTATCTGTGCTTAATGTCTAACATGTGTTTGTTTTTTTTCGATAATGCCAAAAGGGGAAATATAAGGTTGGAAGGTTGTGGGTTGTGAATAGACCTAGCAAAATGGTTAAAAATAATAATTATACACCCAACCCAACCCACTAAAAATGGGTTGCATAACTGAATTTTTAAAACTAGGTCGAATATGGGTAATTATCCATATTATCCACTAAAAAATGAGTAATCAATGGGTAAAATATGGATAATAAATTTTAAAGCTTTTCAGACCCATTAGAATTCACTCCCTACTCAGTACTGTCGGCTATTTTCACCACTTCAATAGAAAGCCTTAAATTCCCAATTCCTCAAATTTCTCCCCTTATTCCCAAAGCATCGCCGACGACTTCTCCGGTGAGTTCCATCTTCCGATAATTATCTCCTCTCTCTGACTTCTTCGCTTTCTTCTTCTGACATTGACCTATCCAGGAGGAGTAAGCTTCAATTTCCTTTCACAAGATTTTGGTTAGTCGGAACTCGAAAGCTTTTTGCAATCCCAGCGGGCAAACCAAGAGTGTAAAACTTATTGATGACTACCTTTGAGAAAATTGATTTGCTTGTTTTGGTTTGGTGAAAACGGAACACCTACCAGGAGTATTTGAAGCTTAAAACAAGGGTGGAAGTGTTACAACAATCTCAAAGGTGAGAAAAACACTGAGTAGACCAAGATTAGATGTAATTCTTAACTCCAGAGCACTGCATTTTCTATTACTTATTAATAAATTGATTTATATCGAGCCTAATTCATAGTGTTTACTTCATCTTTAGATAGAGATGTCGATGGAAGGTATTGTTAATTCTTATGAACAGAGCTCTTCAACTATGCTAAAACGATCAAAAAACAAATTTCCACTATTTGGGATTCTTTTGTAAAGGTAACAGAGCCAAGTATTTCTAGTGATGGAAAGTTTAAAGTCCAATGTACGCTTTGTAAGAAAGACTACATATACGATCCTAAATTTGGAACATCAAAGAAGCGCCATTTGTTGATATGGAAAATTTCTTCATGTTCGTTGTAGGAATCACATTTTGAACTTAATTGTTAAGACGGGCTTAGAGAAGGCTTATGTAGCTATTGCGAAAATTAGAGAAGGTGTTAAGCATATCTAGAATTCAAAAATAAGAATAATGAAATTTATGGAGTGTCTTAGTAATCGTGGTCTACCATGTTCTAAGAAGCTACGCCAAGATATGCCTATTCGGTGGAACTCCACCTACAAAATGCTTGAAAGTGCTCTTCTTTATCGGCAAGCTTATATTCACTATAACTTTCTTGACATTATTTTAGACATGGTCTTTCTGAAGATAAATGGAAAAGGATCGAGATTATAGCTAAGTCTTTGAAGCCATTTTATGACATTACGACCTTTTTTTTTCTGGATGTAAATAACCAACGGCTAATTTGTATCTTCCTAATGTTTGGAGAATTGAAATGTTGTTGGAAGAACAAACAAACAGTGGAGATTCAATGATGAGTAAGATGGGCACTTTGATGTTGGGAAAGTTTAAGAAATATTAGGAGTCATGTAACGACCTAACCGGTCGTTTTGAGATCTAACACATCGTTCGACAGTTTGAGGCCTTGAGTAGTTTCACTTCAGGTATTATGACTTGTGCGCGTGGTCGGAACTGAATTTCAGGAAGTTTAGAGTTGATTTGGAAAGAAAACTCTCATTTCTGAAGTTTTAAGTTGGAAGAATTGACTAAGGTTTGATTTTTGAGTAAACGACCTTGGAATCGGGATTGGAAGGTTCCAATACATTTGTATGATGATTTTGGACTTGGATGTATGTCCGAATTGGGTTTTGGATGACTCGGGAGCGTTTCAGCTCCTATTGTGGAAGGTTGGCATTTTAGAAAAATTTCATAAATTTGGGTTAAAGTGCATTTCAATGTTATTGATGTCTGTTTTCGATTTCGAGTCTGGGAATAGCTTCGTATGGTGATTCTGGTATTGGGAGCGCATCCGGATGTGGATTTGGAGGTGCGTAGGTCATTTCGGGGTCATTTGGCGAAAATTGGAAATTTGAAGGTTTTTGAGAAGTTTGACTGGGAGTGAACTTTTTGATATCGGGGTCGTATTCCGATTCTGGGAGTGGAAGTAGGTCTGTAATGTCAATTATGACTTGTGTGCAAAATTTGAGGTCAATCGGACGTGATTTGATAGGTTTCAGCATCGATTGTAGAAGTTTAAAGTTTTAAAGTTCATTAAGTTTGAATTAGAGGGTGATTCGTGTTTTTAGCTGTTGGATATGAGTTGAAGGCTCGACTAAGTTCATATTGTGTTTTAAGACTTGTTGGTAGGTTTGGTTTAGGTCCCGGGGGCCTCGGGGTGGTTTCGGATGGTCAACGAATCAACTTGGAGCTTTGTTGTGTTGCTGAAGGGCCTGAGTTCTGGTGTAATCGCGCCTGCGGAAAAAGGGCCACAGGTGAGACGCTACAAAAGCGGTAAGGAAATCGCAAAAGCGGAAGGGCCAAAGGCTGCTGAGGACCGCAGGAGCGGAAAGAGTTGCGCACCTGCGACAACGCGGGTGCGAAAGCAGTGGCCGCAGAAGCGGCAAGGCCGCATGTGCGGAAGAAGTGCCGCAGAAGCGGATGCGCAGGAGCGGCCAAGGAGTCTGCAGGTGCGGGAGTCGCTGGGCAGAATGCTTAAAAGAGCGGGGCTTAGCCAGTTTTGGCATTTTCTCTTCGATCTTGGGCGATTGTTGGAGCTTCTTGAAGGAAGTATTCACCTAGCAACTTGGAGGTAAGTTGATCCCACCTATTTCAAGTTAAATACTGGGATTATATATGGATTTAGACATGAAAATTTGTAGAAATTTGGGATTTTGAAGAAAAACCTAGAAATTGGATTTTGACCATGAATTTGGGCATGGAATTGAGAATAAATCACATATTTGAGTTCATGAGGTTATGGGCAACAATTATATTCAAATATTTTCGGAATCCAGGCATGTGGGCCCGGGGCAAATTTTAGGAATTCTTCAGTTTGGGCCGGAAAATCACTTTAATAGTTAGGAAATGAACTCTTAAACATGTATTGACTATTTTAAATGTCATTTGACTAGTTTCGGGTCGTTTGGCACCGAGTTGAGGATTTAAAGCATAATTTTGGACCGGAAAGTAAGCTTTGAGACGACGTAAGTCTCCTGTCTAACTATGTGAGGGGGAAACTACCCCTAGGTGATATATTTAATATGTGTAACTTGATGCGGGGTCTACGTACGTACAAGGTGACGAGAGTCCGTACGTAGCTAGATTCATGTTATTGTCCGGGTAGACTTAGGTTCACACCATGCTATACTTGCACTATAGAGATTATCTTTGCTCGGTTAATTCTTTTATTTCATATTATGACTTGAGACTAGACATGCGTAGATTGATAGACTCATTATTGTAGAGACTTCACGAGTTTCATGATTAGTCACGAAACAATTGTACTCCTCTTATAAAATTGTGTCCGTGATATATGTATATATATATATATAT